>JAGDQP010040019.1:1944-17467 GCA_022664845.1 Lepisma saccharinum | reverse complement strand
ACCTTTATATTGAAGGTGCTGTACATCACATTAAAGTACACCTGTAGTTTCCAAATAACAGTACATTCTTTAACCAATTATTTTTTTAAGAAAAATCACGCATATAAGACAAGTAGAACGAAAACTGTTCTTCATATTTATCTATCTTCTGATTTAAAGCCATCTTTTAAAGTAACATACAGAGATTATTCACTCTATTCCAGTATATATTTTCAACGCATGTTGAACAGATGCTTACGTAGATCAATATGCTTAATACAGCTTTCTCTACATTTGCTCTTAACGCTCTTCGTTTCAAAGCTTGTCATAGGGACGACATTAATGACTGAGCTTCTCGAAATATGTACAAAGGTGGTTTGAAAAAGGTACTCTTGGGGATTACCTCGTGTGTATGCAACACCGAGACATGGGAATAATATTACATATTAGTACTCTTTTAGACGCATATCTAGCGCAGCATTTTCCTTTTCTTTTTTGGTTTGAAGGTTAATCATGTCTTTACGAAAGAGATGATGCAGGAGGTGGAAACGATTAAAGCAGTATGTACGTGTTAAGCTCCTCAGTTCACCTTTGAAACTTATTTAGACCACGAAAGTCTATTCAACCAGTTCCGAATTTAAATTTGTCATATTAAAGTCTCGCCACTTACATTTAACGTGACGTGTCCAATGTTAGGAAAAAGCAAGGATGATTTATAGAACAACATCTGAATCACAGCTTTCAAAGCTGGATCAAAAGGTATTGCAAAACCTCGGTAAGTTATATGCTTGAAACTGAAAGCTAAAACTATATTTGTATGAAGTTTGTATCTTTGTGTATGTGTTCATGTTACTCAAAGTAAGATCCCTTTCGCTTACTACATTTACGCTATCCTCCTTTTTAGATAATCAATGTTTGTTGGTTGAATAGATTATCGCTTCTTCTCACAAGCCATACGTTCGTTTTAACTTTTAAACGTCCTTTCACGCAAGTGGGTATACAGATAGTCGAACAGATGAAAATCAAATTAAACGTCGCTTCAGACATCCGAACACATTACTATATTTTTATTTACAGTATTATTACAGCAGTATTATTATATAGATTTAGGTTCGATAATCAATGTAGCTGACTGGCCAAGTTTAGATATGTTTTGAAAGTGCTGATAATGCAGTTGATCTCTTTTATGATATTAGTTATACAAATTTAAACTTCATAGATGAATTCTATTTAGCAATCTTTTATGAACAAATTCAAGATATTTTATCTTAACACCTAGGATAGCAATATCATATTTATCCTACATACCATTTGTTACAGATCACAATTCTAGAGTAATTCCATACATGGGTTACGTATGAGAAAGTTCCTAGTTGTTACCATGATCTTCTGAAGATATGTTCAATCCATAATATCAAAATTAGTAGCATTTCTTACATTGAATTCATTATATTACAATAGATTTCTTAAGCTACTATTCTTCAACTCAAATACTAATGTAACAAAAGACAGGATACTCAATTAAAAGTTGACAATCTCTACATTGAATATATGATGTAATGGCAAGGTTTATAGACTTCAATCGCATTATATTTCCATAATCTATCTCAGATTAAAAGATTATATAAAACCTAAGTTTCATCTCATTGAACAATCCTTGAAGATCATCCTATTTCTTTTTTCCTTTTCTTTGGTACTCACAGAATTTTCTACATTCTAAGAATCAAATAAATCTGATAACTCTTCCTTTTGATAATCCATTGCTTACAAATAGCTGTTTCGTGGTTATGCATATGACCTCTTCAACGAGCCCGTGAATGACGTCTTAAGCACTTTCTTTCCTTTTTTATGTTCTACTAGCACGCTATGGATGCGGAAATTACCACTACGAAATCTCTGAACAATACAATAGCTACTATGGTTTATTAACTTATTACCACACACCAGCAACAGTTATTACACAATAATTCAGTTGCCGATCGATGTTGCAGTAGTTTATCATTTTGTTGTCTGTTACTTCTCACTTGCAAACATAGAAAAGAAATTCTTGGGCATGCTCTTGGAGGTAGGTGTAATTTGTCCGCACCAAACAATTTTGTAGTATATTGGCATTAGTTGTTGCAGAGTAATAAATTGTGCAATAGCTGTTAACCGTTCTTTTTACTTAGTACTAGGAGATATCGTTACCACGGAGTTCTTACACGCTGCCTGACACGAAGCTGCTTTGTTCGCATTTGCAAGCTAGTATCTATCGAAGTATGGTTCCGTAATATGGTCTCCCCTTTCACTATGATAACACCGAGAAGTACTGGTTATCTCTCACGTTTGTATTTGTTATTTTACTGGTAATGTTAGTGGTGGTCAAGGTGAGAACATGTTAAAGGGCACGGTCAATAGCTAGTACACTAGGTAGCGAGTGATGAGTCAACCATCTTCGTGTTAGGTACTATTGTATCAGATTATTTAAGGAACAGCAAAGTGATGTTTCCCAATGTGGAACAGCTCATGGGTTTTCCCCATCCTACCACCGTGCTAATACTAGCTCTAGGACAGCTAATTCTTATTATGTAATCTCATATGTAATAATATATAAGCTCATTTGAATTAAATAAATTTATACAAAAATATTTCTATGTAAATTCCGCCGATGTTGTCCATTGATTATACGTACCTAGTAACAAGTAAGTGGCAATATTAGGGTCATACATGTCTTTAGGTATTAGCTTAAATAGCACTTTTTTCCAGTGCCAACGAAGCAACTAGAATAATATTTCACCATTACACATAATTACTTAAAACTTGAGATAATTCTAGGTCTTTCAGCTAGAGAATACATATACAAATTTAACTAAATAGAAATATATTTCTCAGTCAAAGGTTGTTATACCAAAATGGAGTAGTTGACAACATAAAATATGTGAACAAAAAAATAAGGTATAGCCTGTTTACAGAGGCTTACAAATATACCTGAGAATCGGCTACAAGTAGGTGTGTAGGTCGGAAATCTAGTATTTTACGTTTCCATCAGGAGTACGCTTGGACAGTTTATAAGAGAACTTCTGCCCATCTTTTATTATTACTTTTTTCTAATAGGTATGCTCGCTGTAGGATACCTTCAACAAAAATTGAAACGAAGTGAAACCGTATAACAGGTCCATCCACAAATCGAAAATGATTTAATATCGCCCTCACATTGTCATTCTTCATTTCGATATGAGTTTCACACGACAAGATTCACTTACGTTAAAAGGTTTGTACTTATGTGTTTTACCAGGTTTGTTAAGGAAAAGACATTGTCATAAATTTTATTCCGAAATAAAAATTGTTAATTGAGAGAGTGGCTAGTTTTGTGATCCAAGTGACCTATAGGACTATAATAAGTAAAGGAACAATGATGTTTTGTTTGCACTACAATTTCGAAAGGCAAAACATTATGTGAACATTCTTGATGTTTCCCCAAATGCGTTATCAGTGTGTATAAAATGAATTAACATGTATTATATATGACTGAGCACACACTTTCCATATTGAAGAATATTTTGATTAACATGTATTTTAACACCGTAATAACGTTTTCCTTTTTATAGTAAGCAAAGTAAAAGATTCCGTATCTTCTAAGCTACTAAAACCAGCCCAAGGCAAGTTTGCCAACAGGCCATACATCAATTCAGTTGATGACTTCAATATTTTATAGCGACACCATGTAATCCTTTATTTTTTATGGACCTCATACATAGTTCTTAGGATTTCACCCCAGTAGCGAGTTCGTTGGTTAGTTTATGAAGTTCTCTCTTGTACAAAGTGTTCCTCAAATAATGCCCCAAACTTGGGGATTTGATATTTCAAATCCAAAAAAGAAAATAGTTCCTTTGAAGAAATTCATCATTATGCGTTGTTGCGGATCTACAGGAGCACAAAATTACTGCGGCATCGACACAAATACCCGACGCCGAAGTAGTACTCGATACATCTATATAGGTAATGTTTACAATTGAGGGAGTGACGAATAGACAGGTTTCGCAACGTAAGAATTTGTTGTGAAGGAATTAAATGGCTTAATAGGGCAAGCATAGAAATGACCTTGAAGCTGCATTCGCCAATCATAAACATAGCTTAAATATGTGTATTGGGTACAGCCTTCAATGTGATTAGCTAAGCCGACACGGCTTACGCCATTACTTTTGGATATATGACATTTGTAACGATGCCGGATTAACTTTGAGTGCTTAAAGCTCCGAAACTAGGCATATTTCGAAAAGTTTTCAAAGGAACCTTTGTTTCTTATTTTGATGTGAATAATCAACTCCAGAAGTTTGGAGCGTTATTTCACGGACACACTGTATAACGCTATTACAAAATCGAAGTATTAACACATCATTGCTGCAAACTAGTTTGAGTGTAAATTACAATTCTACTTTACTAGGGTATAGCCCAGGTTTGTTGATGTAATTTTAGCAACCTTTAAGTTTATATATTTAATAACGAAAACAAAACTTTACGTAATAATTTTAAATATATCCAAAATATTAGATAATAATATCCCTCAAAGGATTAAATCAGAAACGCTTAAAACTAATAACGCTTGTGATCGATGATTTGCTTTCTTATGCGAAAATATCAGCATCCCTCTGTTGTCCATAATATAATCATGAAGAACGGTCGTTCTTTGAGTGACGCTCACAAACTTGTCTATTAGCGGCACTCACGTGTATGCAACTAGTTTCGGATCTAGCGAACTATAAGCCCGATTTTGATGCTTGAACTTGCATTTGAACATACTACCACGTAAGACACAGAAAAAAATGGGTCGGTAGGACCTCAGTCGAAATAGTGTAACATCGTTAGTAAATTGCGTGGCATCGGTGGTGAGATACGTAGATGAGTTGGTTGACCTTTGGTGGTTGGAAAAGAAGATTATGGGCAGTGATGATGTAATCCAAGATGGCGGGTGGAAATTCCTATCACATGACGGGGTCATTGACCTGAGTTGTTGCCAGATGTCGGATGCGAGGTTGCCACATTGTAGAATGTTGACGTTTACTTGACCCAAACGATGTTGTACTATGGTGGTGTGTGGAGCCAGTCAGAATACGATCCCTGACGTCACGAGATCATTGACGGAGAGGCAGGATAGGACTTGATGCTTGACGTCACGGCGTGGGTATAGGTGTGGATTTGATCATTGATGTCAGAAGGTCATTGATATTGGAGGTTATTGACGGGATGCAGGATAGAACTTGATGCTTGACGTCATGGCGTGAGTAAAAGTTTTGAATGTACATATAGGGCAGTAGTGTTGTATGCATCATTATAAAGCTTCAGTCATGGCAGCGCAGTAGCAAGGTGTACAGTCGTGTTGAGTTAGCAGTAGAAGATGAGGAGAAGGTGGTTGGCACGTTGGACTTACTTGATAGCGATTATCAAGAAGATACAAACCATACACTATATAGTTTGTTAAGATGTAAAGTTAAGTCAGAACCAGCTTCACCATCATTATTATATTCTTCTTTTTCATTCGTAAAGGAAGAAGATAAGGAGGACGATGATATTAAAGAGGTATATTCCTCTCTGGTTCCAAAGAAAATGCTGGAGGAGGACGACGACGATATTAGGGAGGTATATTCCTCACTAGCTCCAACGATAAAGATGCGTGTGTTGGAGGGTGGTGCATATCCTATAAAGAAGCGTTTGTGTTTTGAAAATAGTGATGTAAAGCAACCATTAATACTATCAAGAGCACCAGTAGCAGCAGCAGGACCGGGAACATCACTAGTAAAATCAGCACGAGTAATGACGAAACCAGTACGATCAGCAGTACTAATACAAGCAGGAGCAGCAGCAAGAGCAAGAGTAGTGGGACCAGAGGGAAAAGTGTTAAGTAAGTGCATATATAACAACAAATGGGTTGGTGAAAGTTGTATTTGGTTGACCTTAAAGAAGTGATGTTAAGCGTGCTTTATGGAAGAAAATAATCAGACAGCCCATGCGTGTTTAGGCTATCTTACACCAAATGAACGAGTAACAGATGAAGAGATTGAACAACAGTTTAGAAAATGCGTGTGGAGGGCTGTATATATAAGAAACATCATCCAGAAGCGAATAATGAAGATGAACTATATATTATTATCAAATATGAAGTTTGGTCTGTGGGGAGCAGTGAAAATGCGTATGGAAAGTGTAATTGACATCTTACTTGAAAAGGATCGGGAAGGAAAGAAGGACTGAACTCTAAGGTTTATGGTGGAAACTATGCTTGAAAAGGAGTGAAAATGTCCGACTTTTGTATATTTTGTGGTGGTGGTGTATTTATAGTTAATTCGTGTGTTTCGTAAACTTTAGGTACTCATTTAAAGGACATCCAATCCTCTGTATTGATTGTAAGTTGAGGAATGGTCATAATTACTGTATAAATGTGTGGAATACAGGCAAAGTTATTTCACAACATATTTTGAATCAAGTGAATCATCATGTTGTGGGGTACTACAAAATTTTAAACGACAGGGCCATGTAAATATTTCCATGAATCATTTATTTGTAGAGAATTAGTTTGTAATACTGAATTCACAACTCAACTCCTACCCGATGTTATTCATGGACAATTTTCTGTAGAAAAGTCTCTAAGCGTGTCTTCAGAACAGTACATTATTGATGTCCAGGGATTAAAAATCTCTGCACATGAGTTCATTATAAGAGAATTTTGTATCGTAGCGTGTGATGCTAGTGTTTTAATACACTGTTTAGTAAAACTTCCATGGGAGATTACGGAAGTAGGACTAGGCTATCAAAAACAAGTGTAATGGTTAACATAAAACTTTCATGATTTGGAATGGGATATTTCAAATGGATACAACGTTTCCCATGTTCGAAGAATAATTTTTCAATTGTATTCAAGTTAAGCTACATTCTTTTGTAAAGGTCTTGAATAAGCACAGTGGATTAAAGAAAAAACTATTTCACTAGCAAAGTGTTGATCATGTAAGTGAAAAAGAATGTCCTGCCCTGAAAACATTGAATTTGAACATTGGTATGTCAAAGTGTACTTATCATGACCCCGTCGAAGTGAATGCTTGTGCATTACGAAACTGCTTACAACTTTAGTATTGGATGAAACATGACAAACCAAAAAATCTTGTGAAAACTTTATCAGCTATGCAAATGTAAGAAGAAGAATGTACAAGTTGATTTTATAAAACACTTTATTTACTCTTAATAATAAAGAATTATACTCTATTAATTTGTTTTCATTTCAAATGAGATTGTTGTTAAAAATATTTATATATATATTTATATAATATATATATATATATTTATTTTTTCTCCTTTAAAGTGAAGAATAGTACAATACTATTTACAATGTTGCTTACCTTTTGTTTAATAATTTGTTTAACATATTTTGCAACAATTTGATGTATTTTCCTGAGAGGAACAGTATTGAAATGGGGTATGATATTAACCCCTCTTACACTAAAATAAATAAAATACAAAATAATCCACAAAAGATGGAATTATGATCTTGAACTTGAATTTTGTTATATTCATATAATTTACAATTTCGTTTTAAGAACGTTAAAATTTGCTTGAGAGGAGGTCTTTCAAAGTTATCAAAATAAAATCCCTTTTCATTTTCGTTAATATAAATAGTAGTTCAATGACTTCCTCCACTTGAAGAAGAACTTAAATTAACAACAAGTGCTGTTGGAAACTGTACACGAACAGGTAATGTATTAATGGCAAATACCAGTCAGTACACTTGCAAATAAATAATCAAGTAAAATCACTCTCATCAGCTGGTCCATGCACATTTTTTGTTAAAGGAGTTGGTATGTACACACACTTATTTTGATTTAACACTGATAAACCAAGTTCATAAAATTTGATATAATTTTGTATAAGTCCATCCTTCTTTAAATGCGCATCGGAAATAGGAGAATCGATGTAAATAATGAACACAGTGTCTTGAAGGATATGCCAACTGAGAAAAGTGAGGACACTAATTCTTCTTCTAGGTTGATTACTGTTTTTCCACGTATAGACTCGAGGAACTATTGTGTTGTTTTTCCAAACGTATACACTACACTACTGTGCTGCGTATATTTGGTAATCACACTTTGAACTTCACTGTAGGAAATATCACCATCGTTCCAATGGAGACCATAGACATGTTGAGAGAGGTAATCGTTATGTAATCGCAAGGCTGTTGACAACAGGGAGTAAGGGAAGGGAGGTTTAAAGATCCAACTTTGCGAACAATTCAAGTCAGGATTTATAATAACAAGTTCTTTTAAAACTAACCTTTCGTTGTCGTCGTTATTTTCACCGTGTGTGAGAGCAAAGAAGTACACTAGAACCCTCATTGTGACTGAATGAAGTCAAAATTAAAATATACCATCGGTATATACATTTCTATTTTTATCAGTTTCTATAACTGAATCAAACTGAGCACACACAATACATGAAACAGACTGTACTAGTGCTTGACTAAAGGTATTTTTATATTAACAGAAGAATCTCTTACAACATCCCAAGTACAATCATCTATACTTTCCGTAGGGGACAGAATAAATGGGAAAATTGTATAACCATGTGCAAAATCATGAGAAGTAATAGTATGTGCAGTATTTTGATGAAATATTCCAGTAAAAGAAAACAGGGTGAAATAACTTTAAATGAATAAAGCTCTTGCAAAATCAGGGGTTAGGGGAGTCGGATGGTAAAATTTTGAGCCTACTTGATCCTGCAATTTGTTGAGATTGAAATGTTCAAAATGGAGGAGGGTTCAAATGATATTCACCATTCATTGCTGTATTTGCTACAAATCCAATGACAAGGGTTTTCGGTACACTACCCAGAACTAAATAATCAATATTAAAGGAAGTTACATTTTGTGGAATAGTAGTGATTCGTGTTTCCACTCTACTGAGTGATAATTTTGCAGTATTTCTCTCCATGTAAAAAATTAAATGAAGAACCAAGTCAGCAGAAATAGTAAGCGACCGTGTATATAATGCAACATCTTCTAAGACAACTTTAAAGTTGTCAGCAGCCATTAAGCAAAATGAATCTTCATTGCGAAACAATTTTATATGTACACTTACTTTATTGGGAAGTATAAGATCTAAGTTAGCAACATCTGAAAAGAGAGGTCCAAACATTTCAAAAGGAGCTCTACCAGTAGCAATTTACATTCTTTTACGTAAACCAGCATTATTTTCATCAAGAATGTTAAATTGTCCCGCAATATCTATGCCACAACGCACATGTGAGATGAGTTTTCGAAGAATATTCAGAGTAATTAAGTATTAATTCCAAGAAAGCTCGAATAGTATATGAACCAAAAAAATGAAGAATTTAATTTATCATTTAAATATACATTGATCTGACTAAACACAGAATTAAGAAAATTATTTAGTGGTGCTACAACATCAGCTTGTACTGATGCTTGATCACCTTACGCTGGTATATATAATTGTAAGTTATCACCATTAGCTTTTGTAATTTTAAAATGCACATATAAGTACAAGTATACATGATGAATAGCCAACATCTCCCGGAATTACACATTCAGTGGGACCCTCTGAAGCAAGTGTAGAAACAGGATGATAATCTTGCATACGAGAAGACTCAATAGCAGTTTCCGTCATGGGGACAGTTTGCATTCAAATTCATTAGTACAGCACTCTTTACATGATGGTGAAAGGAAAGACATATTTTATCGCCTAACTAAAAATATCCCTTTCACGATAACACTTTGTCTTCTTCTTTCTTTTGTTATTAATTGGTGGTCCAGACGTTTAGGAAGAGGAGCTTTTCGTTTACGCGCACGTCGTCTACCAGTAGCACTGAACAACTGATTAATTTCATTTTCTTCTTTTGTTCTTAAAGTTCAGTTCAGCTTCCTGATGAACTCTACTTTTAACTGATTCTTTAAATGGACGATTTACTAATACATCCCCTGCAACTTGGATTCCTATTTGTAATGCTTTTCGACCAACTGCTTTAGCTGCTTGTTTAAGGGGAATTCTCACCATTGGAACAGCGAATGGTTTCCCCTATCTAAAAGCATGTAAACTTTAGTACACAAAAAATTAGAAAGTAATGAAGTTATTGACTTCCAATTTTGCAAGCAAGAACCTGAGACCCATACAAAATGTATCATGTCTTCAATTTTCTTTTACATACAGTAATTTATATGTTTCTAATAAACAGAGGTGGGGGAATGAGATCGCCTGGCTTTCTGTCTAGATGTCAGATTCCTTCCGCGCCATTCATTTTCGGAGCCTATGGATTGTCTATCTAGCGAAGGACTTTGGTTGGAGACCTGAACTGCAGAGTGCAGACCACTGAACATCTTGGATTTATGACTGAGGCAAGCGCAAAAGCTCTTGGTATAGCCTACAGTATCATCTTGGAGTTGATTATTGTGTTGTCTGTTTTGTAGTGTAATTACAGTATGGAAGTGAGTGGAAGTTTAAAAGAAAAGAGGAAAAAAGTTTACTATTATCGGCTTCCGAAGAAAAGACCCCGCCAAGATAAAAACCTTTGCAAATATTGGAAGAAAAGAGAGAAGGTGAATGCAAGAGGTACCCAAATAAGAAAGACATTACTTCAAAGAATCTCTCATGCACGAATTTTCACACTAAAAATATAATTAAGTACAGTATTATTGAAAAAAAAAAATATCCACAACTATTGCTATTTACAGTATAGAAATCTTCGTATAATTAAACTCAATTGTATTGGATTTATGGCCTTTAGGCATCTTTGCCTCAGCTAGTTCTTCGTGTTTTTTTCCTCGTACATACTAAGTACGTAAAAAGTACTAACTTAGGTGAGCTGACATCGGGTTACTTTGGGTGACCCGGACATATCTAGGTGACTCGGAGACCCAGTGACCCGGTCCGAAACTTGACCTCGTCTTGGCCCGATTGACTCGGGACCCGGTCTCGACACCCAGGATAGACACTATATCTAGCAAGCGCGGGAAAAACAGTATAAGTCAGAAACTAGCCACAATGAGATAAGCTAAAATTTGAGATCTAGTCTTGTTTCTGTGGATTGAGCCAATAAATATTGTAATTTGTGACTCATTGAGAAATGAGCTTATGTACCGGAACTTCACTTTGAGAGTTAAAAAAAAATAATGATTTTATACAATTTAATACTTCAAATACATTTTTTCAAAATAACATTTTCCGAGGGGATGTGCATTTGCACAACTCCGGCAGTATTTTTGTACTATCCCTGGATATGAGACTGTTTCGGTATGTTGTCATTATTGTATGTTGGAAGTTTTCGGTGTTGAATATTTTGTACTCTAGGGGGTAACACCCACTGTCCCGGGCAGTCCTAAGAAACAAACACTGTTCAAACGTAACAGTGTATAATAAGGAAAGAATTAAATTTCAGCCTTGCCCTCCGAGGGCCAGGCGTAGACACAATGACCCGGTCCATAACTTAACCCGTGATCTGATTGACCCGTTTCAGCTCTGGTACTAACTATTCGAAAGCTTCAGATTAGGCTTACTTCAGCCGTAAATGACGAAAGTACATAAGTTATCCATGGGGTTACCATATCACCCAATTTACCCGGGTAACAAGATTTTCAGTCCTTGTTTTCCTCTTCAGGTCATTTCCTTTAAATCACTAATTCACCCGATTTTCTCTATCTGATATTTCCCGCACTCGCCTGTGTGTCAGTACATCTGAAATAATCCCGCTTGGTTGCTTGTTTTAAAAATGTTATTTTTAAAAAATATTTATACCCCTTATGTGTAATAAGTTCCAAACGAGTATTGTTTTATCTTTATCCCCACTTATTAATTAATGGCGACCAATTTTCTGTTGTAGAGCATATCACAATTTGTGTTCGCAGATGTTTACGTAAGATGCAATATCTTTGGATATTCAAACAAAAATGATTGTTTCCTCAGTCTGCTTGGTAATTTTATAGTCGGGTAAAAATAAGCGAAATTTTAACTTAATCACAAATAAATTGCAACAGAAAGTCTGACAACTCTTTCTTTATGGAAGAAATGTGCTCAAAATGACGGTATACAGTTTACCAACGTCACTGTAGACATAAGTACCATCTTGAAAAATGGCCGCTATAAAGAAATAATCGGGTAAAAATAAGCGAAATTTTAAACCTACAGCAAACAAATTACTGCAGACGGTGTAGCAACTACTTCTTTATGAAAAAAGTGTGCTAAGAACGATGGAATAAAATTTACCAACGCCTCTGTACCACAATCTTGGAAAATGTCTCCCATAAAGCAATAGTTGGGTAAAAATATTCGAAATTTTAACCAAACAAGAAGTCTGACAACTGTTTCTTTATGGTGATACGAACGATATAATAAAGTTTGCCAACGCAACTGTAGATACACTGCCACGGTCCGTATTTCAGGTACCATCCGGCATTTACTTGGCATGACTGAGGAAAAACGCTGTGAAAACCTAAGTCTGAATTGTTTACCGAGTAGTAAAAAGGCAATTAAATGGTTAATCAGTAAACGGGAATAATTTAGTTTCCGGTGGAAATCAAATCCTGTGAATTTACCCATACAGTATGAATTCAGCTCGACAAACAAACCGAGCGACCGTACTTGGCTTCGTTTTAGGGAGGACTTGGGTTCAATCGCAGCAGCCAAACTTGTTGACAAGTTTTTCCAGGGCTTTTGCTCACTAACATCAGGTAAATGCCGATGTCGTACGTTCAACATTAGCCCTGTTCGACTCATTTCCGCTATGCTATCCCGGCGTGAGCCATAAATACATTGAAAATCAGCTTGACACAAAATCGATAAGAATATAAGAATTCTTTCCCTTACTACAGTCGAATTGAATTTGAATTTAATTTTAGTGGTCTTTAGGCAACTTTGCCGGATGGATGATGATGATGGGATCAATTGGTGGAATGAAGAAACTGGGAGGAAACGGTAGAACCCCGAGAAAACCGTGGAATAGGGGAGGGGAAAGGGTTCGGGGAGTTGTCGGCCAGAGCCTATGTTGAAGATGCCATCCCGTCATTTGCCTGGTGTGAGATTACTGCACGAAAATAGACCAAAATTGACTAGTACTTAAAGGTTATTCAAGTGTTACGTAAGCATTCACAGTGGAAGGGGGTTCAAGGTCGCAAATCTTTGCTTACAATGGGAGAGGGTTATGAAATCAATGCTTACGTACCCAGTGCAAGCTGGACAATATTGGGAGTGTATGCAAGAAGTCTTGGCCGCATTCTTCCTAGTCCCATTTCACGATTAATTTCCTAGTTTCTTTCTTTTTTTTCTTCAAAAATATGAAAGGATTTTGTCTAAAGATATACGTAGGTTTAAATACTGTCAAATAATATTTTTTTTTATTTATCTTTTATTCCATCGTGTATACATGCGATTGTTTCCATTTTCTAAAAAAATCCTTTCACCTCTGAATAAAAAATGCACCTATTTCTAAACTAGTTAGAGAAAGCACGTGGAGGACCCCCACCCCTTCTTTCAGGGAAGAGAATGGTCAAAACAAAGTCTGGAGTTGTTTCATTCAGTTTCCAGCTGTAGAGAAAAGAGTAGGAGGAGGAAAGAAGACTTGACCTTGTAACGGAAAGGGAAGAAGCCAACCAGCACCTCCTCCAGTGGAAGGGGCGCTGACACACCACCCTTCCAAAGTTCCAAACAATAGTACTCTGTCAGCTAGCACATACACGAACTTCGTTGAAAAAAAAAGAATACGGCTGTAGTAGCGTTGTTGCCACATATATGATATATATTAGAAAACATATAAATTACTTTACGTAAAAGAAAATTGAAGACATGGTACATTTTGTATGGGTCTCAGGTGCTTGCTTGCAAAATTGGAAGTCAATAACTTCATCACTTTCTGATTTTTTGTGTCCTAAAGTTTACATGCTTTTAGATAGGGGAAACCATTCGCTGTTCCAATGGTGAGAATTCCCCTTAATTAGGCTATCCCCTGTGCGATATGCACGCGCCGTGAACGGCGCATGGGGGACGTGGAGGTAGCGCTCCACATTTTTTTTGACCTCCGGTACTAAGTGAGGTGAGGTGGTCAGTCCCACGCTCGTAGCATAGCAAATCGAAAGAGACTTCGAAATAATTACCCTAGTCCATGTCCACGTTGATAAACTGGTCCAGCAAAATAAGGTATGCCTCTACCATGTTTCGTCTGGCTATGAAAGCTTATCTATTCTTTACAACGTACACACGATGCAAACGACTGACCTCTTAGAGAAACTCTGATAATACTAACAGTAAGGGAAGATGGTAACGGTGATTCTGGTGGCTGAACTACGTTGAGGGGAGAGTAATAGTACAAAAATAATAACAGCAACTTAATTTCCAGACCAGTCATTTACAAGGTGAATACCACTCCATCACTCTGAAACGAGGAATTCCTTTTGTCGCTGAGCCGCATGTGTCAAGATTGTAGTGAAACCTACCATTCCTATCTACTTACTGTCCCTCTGCTACGGCTTAATCCCTGTTGTGAAGCTTACAGAACATATATTGTTTTATAAATCATTATTCCATTATAAGAAATATGTAAAAGAGTTGATGAGTACTACTTGTCTTGTTGTAAAGGTGATGATTATTATTTATCTTGTTCAGCTGAGTATGATTTCCGTAGAAACTTCAGAATGGACGTTAAATTTCAGATACCTATTCCTTGATTTTGTTTTTAATTTTTGGAGTATTTATACTGACAACAGCATGAAAATAGTAAATGTTCCCAAAACTGACGTATATGTCATGAGAAAACAGCTCAAGTAGAAGGCCTATCTCAGTACATACGAAGGATGTACTAATAGAGGACCTGCTTATAGCTATCATATGCCCAGCGAAAGAGTGAAGCCAGAAAAGAACTGAGCATCGACCAAGTCGACACACCTGATTGGTTAGCAGACAACTACAGAGCTTGCTGCCATCTTTGTTAGCCGGAAACAAAGTTTTTGATTGGAGTAATCGGACTAACTGGGCGGGACTAAGCTGTAACGTATGGCTTCATGTTCATGGCGAAATCTCGTATCGTCTATTAGAACATCCTAGATATATACTGCATATAAATCAGTTCCATAACGCCACTATCAGGCGTAACTCAGCAGAATTATCACATAACTGATTTCTTTCACACGAAAAGACGCTTGCCACGTTTTTTCTTAAAGAAAAGACTGTTAAGGCTTAAAAGATTCTAAGTTTACAATACTACGTTACAAGAGCTATCCTTACTGTAGTTACACAAGCTGGAACTGCTTCGGTAAGTCTCAAACTGAGGAAACCAGAAAGAGAACAAATCCCAGAGTCGTCCTCCTGAAAAGCGAGAAAAAATCGTATATGTCTCTTCGTCTCCAAGGGAAGAATTGTTAGAAATACCTTCTTTTTAACCTTTTAGTACATTTCTACTCTTATAACACATGATGAACGATTATATCCAAATATTAATGATTAATAAACATATAAACAATAAAGAGCCGATATAAAAAAAACAAAAAGGAGGAGTCTTGCAGTAATCTGGGAGAGCCTCTGAAATAAAT
>JAGDQP010040018.1:994-16521 GCA_022664845.1 Lepisma saccharinum | reverse complement strand
GAGCGGTCCCGGGTTCGATTCCCGGTGGGGGCTCAAAAATTTCGGTGTTGACCCAGCATCGTGAGGACAATTGGGGAGCTGCTGTGAATAAAGAGGTAGCGATCACAGTGAGAGCTTCGGCTCTCCTCTCCCAACCCGTCTGGTCAGCGTGGGAGCAGTAGACCAACTCCTCCCTTCGGGGAGAGGCCTCATCCACTAGTGGATTGAATATGGCTGTGATTTATTATATATATATATATATATATATACATATATATAAGCATGTGCAGGAACAAATTACGCGTTATAACAGCTGAAACAACACATACACATAATTATCAATCTATTCCTAGTAGATTGAATCTTCTTTCCTTCTCTTTGGGAGCGTGGGGTAGTATCTCGAAAATCACTAAAGATCTGTTTCAGCTTAATTGTGTGATTGTTTTTTTTTCAGTTGATTTTGCTAAAAAAAACATCAGCAATTGAAGATTCATTATCGGTAGTAGGAAGACGAACGCTGCAATTTTTGTATGGGCTTCTATTTAGCCAAGTGATTAACGCACTGGCTTGCAATGCGAGCGGTCCTGGGTTCGATTTGCGGAAATATTTCCAATTTTCGGTGTTAACCAGCATTGTGATGCCACCTGAGGAGCTAGTTAAATTAAGAAAGTTTCCGGAAAGACAGATAAAGTGGCCATGTTGACACCTTCTCAGAACAAGAGCCACTTGCCACCCAAGGCCCTACATGGACTGTCGAATTTGAATTTAACTTTTAAGGCCTTTAGGCAATTTTGGCTCAGGCCGGAAGGATGATGGAAGAATTGGTGGAATGAAGGAAGTGGTGGGAGGTAATGGGACAAATTCGAGAAAACGCACGCACACGGCGTTTGTCCACTACAAAGCACACACGGCACGAACAGGGATCGAAACAAGGAGTACAAGCATCAGAAGTAAGCCCTTAACCACTGAGGCGGCCTTAGGCGACTTTTGGCTCAGGCCGCGGAAAGGTACGGAACGGGATATTGGAAGATAATCGAACAGGACTTAGTCTGAAGGTATCATCCCAGCATTTGCCCAGTGTGACCGAGGAAAATAGTCAGGATGGGAGACCCAGGACATTTCGACTGCTAAGTCAGGTTCCCGTAAAGTTGTCATTTGCTCCAGTTAGAATTGTGTTAATAGATATTGTTCGTAGCAGCTAAACAAAATGTGTGATAATGATGTTTACATATGAAAGGTACGGTACACAATTTTCATAAGGCAGTAATTTGAATTTGATTAGTACTATAAAGGGTGCCCCATATACCTTGCCCACCCTTGGAAACGGAGGAATAACTAAAGGAAGGAGTCAAAGTTGGCACAAAACAAATATGGGGAGGGGGGATGTAACATACTGTGCAACAACATAAGATGAACAGTGTTGCCTACCTAATATAATGCTATATTTTGTGAAACGTCATATGTGAGCTCGTAGTACAAATGAAATCTACACCTCAAGCGCAAACCGACACCACACTTGTTGTTCAGTGTTGCCAACCAAGGCCGCTGCAGTCACAGATATCCGAAATTATGGTCTACGCAATGTTAAATGCTTCAACTGCGGTAAATTACTGCAATTTATCGTTGGCAAAATATCGTCTCTATGTGAAAAACTACTACAGCGAAAGGATATTCCAATTTTAGAATATATACGAATAGCAATAATACTGCAATTTGTAACAGAATGTTAAAAACCAACCACAATATTATTTAAAAAAACAAAACAAAAACATTAATTTGGCAACACTGTAAATGTATATCCTATGCATAATATGTGACACACTTTTTATTCTGCTACATTTGTTTCGTACCAACTCTGATCCCCTTCATTATCATGGAAGGACAAGAATTATGGTACACCCTGTAAATGTTATGGATATTTTAATTGTTCTTTTTAAACCTCTCTCCTTTTTTTTTTTTTCACCTGGTAACCCTACGCGGGACAAACCATTATGTTACATCTCATTTAAATCGTCCATATCCTCTGAAATATAAAACACAATGCAAGATTTTGAGTTTACAAAGGTCTAGTACACATGCACACCTAATGTACGAGTAAGCTTTCTAAGTCAAACTGAAAAGTTCTGACGGCATATTCCGATATCAGAATATCTTGAATTCTAATGATGGGTCATCTTAAATTAGGATAAAAATGATACACTTACACGTAATTCTGGTCGCTCATCCTTGTAGAAGTTCTTCTGGTTTATAATAACACACAATCCAACTGGGGCATTTGCATTTATCGGATAAGTATCTTCCTGCATGGTCACATCATAGAAGAAATTGGAGGCTACGCTGTGAGAAGACTGTGGCCTCTGTGGTATCTGTTTTGATCTACTTGATGTAGGCACTAGAGGTATAGACAAACGAAGAATGGGTTTTGTTTTCCCTTGGATTCCGGGTTCAAGTTTAGTTTTGTTAACAAATTCTTGTGTTGTATTCACTATCTGTACCAAATCATCACATTTCATTTCCTTCAAGCAACGAGTTAGTTCGTCTAAATTTACAGAACCTTCTGCATGCAAATAGTTGTGTGAAAGCCACTGCAGCATGTTCATCTCCAGAAACTCCGCCTTATACGTTTCTACACGTATACCACGAACTGCTAGGTCTTTTTGTATAACTTTTACCAACCGTTCAGCTTTTTCTTTGTTCAGTCCTTCACAAACACAATAAAGACATTTTCTAACCTTATTAACGAAACAAGACACTAAGTCCCATGACGACAGTCTCGACACTAATTTTTCGTCATGTAATTTCAATTGTCTGATCACATCGAAATTCTGAATCAAACAAAGAGATTCTAGAAATTTATACTGCCAAAGAGCATCTTCACTTTGAACAATTCGTGCCCAATCAGACAGTAAACCCACGCGTTCTTGTTTCTGGTCAGTATACAGAGCATGCAAACGTTGTAGAGCCAAATCCTTGCTTTCATACAACAGAAAAACTAAGGACACTTTCTCATAGAAATCTAACTTTGCTTCGATAGTTTCAACAACTTCAGGAGTAATGATTTGGATTTGTTGAGTAATGCGGTTGCTTATAACTTCTCTGGAATCTATTGCCAGATCAGAAACGTCATAGACTTTGGCTTGAGACAGAAGGTTACCAGTTTTCGGTCCTGCTCCATCAGGAACAATTTTTGTTTTCATTAACGTCTCAGCAATTGCTATCACACCGTCATTAGAAATCCACTCAGCCATCATGTTAGTATTGGGATACTTTCACATTCAGAAATTTCTGAAAAGAAAATTATTTGATCATTTATACACCTTTCTTTAAAGCACAAAACAGTATAAATATAACTACGGTATTTAAAACAATTACAGATGTTTTTAAAACACTGCAACAAACTTTGGGTGGTTACTCACATAAAAACATAGAAGAATCTATGAACGTACGTGAAAAAGTGTAGGTTCACAGCTGGAGGCACCCAACTATGTAAGGCATCGTCACAAATGACGTAATATCCCGACAAATAAAACATTTTTGACAGCTCAAATTTAAGTCTACTCACAAGAAACGATCATTCATTAAGGCGATGTGTGTTAACAACGCGATGTTGTCTATGATACGAATACTTGTGTTGTCAGTAAAAAATGAAAAATCGAATTCGACATTAACTTTGAACGTAACTGATACCAATACTAGGACAGCAAGTAATAGGTGAATTAAGGGGCAATTAGCGGTCTATGATATGAAACAGTCCTTGTCAGGAAGAAGTAAACTTACATAAAGGCTTTCTGAATAATATTCAGGTAAATTTAGACTAGAAACATGTAAGTGAGAAAACAATTAACATGAATCAACTGGTACAATGAATACATTACTGATGGAGTTAAGTAAGACAAACTAAAAAATATGTAAAATAGTCTGGAGATGAAGACAATTAACGAGGCAGCAAATCAGAGATAAACAAAAATAATTCTTGAATCTCGTCATATTATCTAATTGAGAATTTAGGGCCAAGTTATAAGTGAAAAATTATCCAAGTAAAAGTAAATGATTTCTCATTGAACCTCATCAATGGCGCAAATGAATTTGATTCAGAAACTACAGCATGTTAGGAGTGACTGTGTAATGCAAATGAAAACAAAAACATGTTAAATGTAATGTATAAAAAATATTAACTATACAAATAATTATATAGAAACGAACTAGAGCAATGATGAGCCATAAAAAAAGAACTGTACACAACACAATAACAACCTTCCTACGAACAGAATGCAACAAAATTAAAACAGAGTACCTTCATTTCAATCCATCCAGATAAACCCTAAATTGTCTCACTGACTTTCTCAGATCATCGTGATACTTATTTTTCAACAAGTATATGCAAAATAGAAACCCATAATATTTTATTTTCCCGAAAAAAAAATTCTGCGAAGAGCTACAGGCTCTCAAAATAGTTGCCAAGGTCATCTACTGGCACTAAATATAAAAATGAATGTTCTTTTCAAAAATCAATTCCTCGGAGTCTCATTTACGGATTTACATGAAATAAAAAGCATAATATTTGTCTATGTTATATTTTATCGTGTGTAAAAATCATTACTGGTGAGTGGCTACTTTCCCAAGAAATTCACTGCAATATTGCCAAATTTAATCCGAAATTTCCGATTTTTGATAATTTTTAACTCGGGTCCTATTAGTCGTATTGAGATGCGGTTTTTGCACATGATAGATTTTACCGAGTTCTATAAGGATCTTACTTTAGTTTTTACCTAAGGTCCTGAGGGGCTTTACATTGTTGAAAAGCTGCCGAGGAGCCATTTCCTAGCTCGTTTAATGGAACCCCACCGCTTAATATTCTGAAATTTTTGGACTAGATTAGCAACACCTGAAATTTAACGTCTCTTTTCCCATTTCTTCGGCCCGGTCCTAGATGTGCTGCTCTTTCCCCCTAAAAATGTGTGACGGTCTTTTTATTTACTGTGAATTGATGCAATTAATTTTGTCATTTATGATTCAATTTATTATCGATAGTTAACATGGGAATGTTTTAGTGAACTGAAAAGTTAAATACATCTTATATACAGGGTGGTTCTCAATCTCCGTACCAGCACTTTAATTCGGCTTCTACTGCACATAGAGCTTTGAAACAAAAAAAAATGTACATACTAAAGTGCATATGAGGAACCACATCATGATGTTGCCGAAAGCAATGGATGTTCCAGGAATACCTCTATAGGAGCAACTTCAAAATTTTAAATATAAACAGGGGTTGATTTTACTCCCTTTGCAACAAGCGATAAATTTTGGACAACTTTTAGAGGAAACACTTTCATATCTTGTACAGTTTGGCAGTTATAACAGTTACCCCCCCCCCCAAATTAGCTCTTGCACTGCAACTGCCAAATGGTACAAGATATCAAAAAAGTGTTTCCTCTAAAAGTTGTTCAAAATTCATCGCCTGTTGCAAAGAGAACAAAATCAACCCATGTTACTATTTAAAATTTCAAGTTGCCCCCCCCCCCCCCCCTGTAGGGGTATTCCCGGTACGCCACTTATTTCAGCAACATCATGATGGGATTGCTTGTTTGCGTTTGCTTGTCTTGGTGTGAGTAGTAATCTTCCGACGTTTCTTTTTGAAGTTACGTCCTTGCACTCCATGTAGGTTCATCGGGGAAGGAATGAACTTTATTTTCAGCTACCATCCCGGAATTTGTCTAGTACAGGGCTGCTAATAGTCGAAAATAATCCACAGGTACTCTGGATTATCTGAGCGCGTTTCCGGTTAGGACACTCTTGTTAGTTAACCTGGTAACCTAACATAAAATTATTCGACCTCGCTTGCGTCGCGGAGTTTAATATACGCTTTTATCGGACGACCTGAATCCACCAAAAGGTTTTATTTTATATATGGTGGGTGTGCCAGCAATAGGCCACCTGCTATAAGTGTGTTTGAAATAAGGCAAAGGAAGCAATTTATTGTTGGTCAAATTTTGATAAAACAGAACAAGGTTTGATATTTCACCCAAACAGGTTCTTTTCTTTCTACTCTACTGTGGCTAAAGTACAAAGTTCCATGTATGTCAGGGTTATGCATTGATGTGGCTCCATGTGATTTCGTTAAGCGTTTTGATAAGAAAGGGGGTAAGTGTAAGCTCCTTCATACAATTACATTCTTGCATAGAATATAGATCAAACGCACAATAATTACTGTTACGCTTAATGACTCTCCTTAGGGATATTTGAAATGCGTGGGTCTAGTAATGGGCCATACCGGTCCATTACCGGTGAAACAACAACAACAACAAAAAAAAGGACTGCTTTTAGGGAGAAAACGTAACAGAAATGTCCTGTGAATTCAAATTGCTTGCGCACTAGTATATTTTAACCCTTAATCCACAGGAACCAGTTGCAGACCATGCTTAATCTTCCTTTCTTTTAATCAATTACATTTGAAAAAGAATGGCTTACTGATTCCTTTTAAATAGAATCTGTTTATTACTGATATCATGCTTCTAATCCATGAGAGAGAAAGTAAGTCCAAAAATGTCTCGAAGTTGTATAGTTCTCCAGTTTTATCCCGGATATGGATACTTTAGTAACCAATATTTTTCCTTCCTTTAAAAACTTCCACTTAATTTGAAGCCTGCAAATTTCTTTAATGTTTAAATGTAAACTTAACTGTCTTGTATACGTGTATGATAAGATTTAGTTTCAATCTAATGTTTTTATTTTTAGAATTAGCGAAATTAAAATTATTTATATTCCTAAAATTGACCAAAATGACAATTTAAAGCGAAAATACCTCAATCCCTACAGTTACAACTTGATTATTGAGTAACATATAAAAAATTTGTTTCAGTGAAGCTAACAATGAAAATTTTGTTTGTAATTTACTTCTTTAAGTCAGTGGACCATTACTTGGGCAGAAGTTGCCTATTATTAGAATCTCTCGAACAATATGAGGCCCACAACTGGTACATCACAATTTCATTTGAAATTATACGTAATAGTAATAAATGCCTGACATAGATATCACAGTAGTATTGATTTACATAAATCAGAGTGCAGCAAAATGTGGGTGAAAGTTCGACTTCCTTTCTTACCTTATAAGTTAATTCAATAACATTGTTTATGTAGCCTTAAGAGGACTGGTACACTCACCCTAACGCAGTGTTCGATTTGTGTAATTTCCAGAGAGGGGGAAGAATTAGTGAGATATGTATTATACGGTATTTTGGGATCGTCCATATCACAGGTTAGAGGTATATATATGAAATGGGACTATAAGGCCATTCTGAGACGGAATCTTTATTTTATTTTATTTAACAATCATTTTATTCTTTAGTACTTAAGTTGTTTCATATTGTATTTGGTATCGGGAAATATAAAGACAAAGGCATGTATCCTTATAGGAAGTAAAGTAGACGTCACGGAAATATGTAAATAATTAGTTTAGTTGCAGAGATTATGTCGAATACGAAATTCCTAACATACACGAAGGTTGTCAATCGTATGATCAAGATTAGGCAATCACCCTGACACGCGTCTCGCTTGCTTCGTGGCCATCGATTGCTGATGCAAGAAGATAACGTAAGCAACCAAGACGATGTGTTTGAAAGGTGTATGATTTGGAAATTTACGAGGAAGAAGAAGTTTACGTAGAGGGAACCAACTTGGGTTCCAGGACTCGATGGATAGACGTGACACCGCGAACATGTGATTAGAAACGCTCATAGTCGGTAGCACCAGTTATGTGCACCACGCGAATAGACCGATAAATTCGGAATTGTGTTTGGAAATCTGGACGACCTTCTTGTAAGTTGCAATTACCTTTTTATTGGTTCAAGAAGTCTCGTATTTGCCATTGTATCTCACATTTGGATTTTATTCAGAAATGACTGGTAACGTTAATTTATAGAAATTTTAGATAGGTAGGATGGCGAATTGCCAATAACAAAATTTCTGGGACGTCGATTTTGGTAAATTGGAAGACTTGATCTTTATTTAAATTGTTCACTTGTCGATCCCAATTTTAGTTTGTAAGTGTAGAAGATGACTTAACATAGATATATTGACAACACCCCGCAGTCGCAATGGTACCAAGGCTATGTTCCAAAATTACGTAACTCTACAAAGCGACTGTGGAGGTGAAAAGCTCAAACCTATTAAATAATATTTCATCAGGAAACGAGCATATATCTATAAAAAGTACCAGAAAGATTTTTGCCGAGGGGGATAATCCCAACCATCCCCCGCTACAAATCGAACACTGCCCTAACGTACAAAAATCAAGGAGCGAGTAAAAAAGTTCACATAACTTACATAAATCCGAAAACAGTCATGTTGGCAAAGTGTACGGGTACACTTTACATTATAGCCCTCAAGAAATATGTAAAATTTACAAGAGAAATGTCATTTGCAACATGTGTGGAAGTGTTGAAACGCAAAATATAGAGTTCGATTAATAGAAGGGAGAAATTAAACTGAATAGGGAACACTACCTGGGGCTATTTAGTTGCTTGCGCGTCAGGAGTGTTTATTAAAAGTCATAAGTATCGCGAATAATAACAAATAAATCTGAAAGTCTACGCTCGCCATCGTTAACCTCGACATACTGTCAGTGAGTTTTGTAGCAAAGCAGTGTCATGCATACCACGAAGTGTCGCCATTAGTATTCCTCCGCATGCAAACATGTTTGTTAAGTGATGACCAACCACTGTGTGTATGTTACGAAATAATAATGACATACGGCTTTTCGTAAAACTTATTGGGTTACTGGCTGTCTCCAGATATTTATAGAAGCCCCTGTGATAGTTGACACAACCTCTTTTTTATTGTATACAAGTTAGGCTACAGTGGCTGGATCAGCTCTGCGGAACTTCACCCAATTATTTGCAAGGGTATGGCGGAATAGCTCAATAGCTGGCCCAAGCTGCGGGCCATAAACTAGAATTCATCCGTCTTATGACCAATCTTGCCGACTTAATGCATTTGGGGGCTAACTTCAAATTCTAAATATGTAGACAGTCAAAGTATGAAGGACCAATCACGATTCATGCACGGAAGTTGTGCAGGGGCTTAGTATTTCGAGTACTGTACTTTATTTATGTTTACTTTATTGCTCTAAAAAGCTGTAAAACTGACGGAAGAAATTTAATCCTTCCAAAGTGTGCAGAAGTGTTGAAACGCAAAATATAAGAATGTTTCGAGTCATGGAAGTGTGAAACAAGAGTGGGAATTTCGAGAGACTATTTACTTGCATCCGCGTTTCAGAAATACATATTATGTGCGTTAAAGATGTTGTTCATCACATATAATAAAGAAAAAAAAAAGGTTCACTTTACTTCATTGCCCGCAAAAAAAAATGTAAAATTTACAGGAGAAAAGGAATAGTTTCAAGTCGAGGGAAAGAGTGTGAACTGTAATTTAAGGTTATGTTATATTCGGGAAGGTGTGACTTGAAAGAGAAAAAGGAATAAGGTGGAACTACTTGGCTTCTTCCGCGATGGCAATGTGGGTGGAGGGTTATGTCATACACGCAATTTGGATCGCGTATGAAAAGAAATTAACCTGACTTTTAAACCAAGCCTGACCCATGGTCCGAAATATATTAATAATATGGGCAGTCATGTTCATATACAGATGTAAAAGAATGCATATTTGCCGCCATTAGTATTCTTCCGCAGAAGCCATGTTTATGCATCGATCAAGTCGTGTATCTGTCGAAATAATAATATGACATGGGTTTTTGTAACACTTCTTGGACTGCTAGCCGTCGTTACGTGTTAATGGAAGTGTCTGTGGATATTATTGAGAAGGTAATGAGCGGAAGAGAGGATATAAATACGTCAGTATCTGAAGGAAGGTGCGGGCCATAAAGTAAACATTATCTACAAAACACAACAACTTTATTTTTTCCTAACCCGCCTTCGCTTGACATTTTTGTAGCAAAATAGTGTAATTCATAACACGATATACTCTTCCGCCTGCCGACATATGAACAGCCCGAGTGCGTATGTACCGTAACGAAACAATGACAAATAGCATTTCGTAACGTTTTTGGACTGCTGACTGCCATTATGTGTAAAGAAGTGTATAAGGTAATTACAAAGAAATATGTGATATAGAGCGTACATACGACTCAATAGCCCGCGGAAGCTTGAGTTGATAAAGTAAATTTTATCCCAATAATGTGGTTCCGAGAAGTACGGGAACTGCTGGTTATATTTCATAAAGAACTGAAAATGTTTGGAAATTACAGCGTTATACACATGAACTTCGATACCGTGTACCTGAAATTCATTAGAATGTAGATAAATGGTCCAGTATATACATATTAAGAAATTTTGGTTGTGTGGACAAAAGCGCAGATGGGGATACATAGCATTTTAAGCACAAGCAATTACTTCATCTTAATACTTCTAGCCGATAATTTAACTTAACCTAAGCTGTAGTAAGTAATGGATGGACCAGGACCCCCAACACTCTCGTCAACATATAAACTCAATAGTGTCACTTTCATAATAATTGACCATTACTATTACCATAATTTACCAATACTATTACTAAACACAAACTCTTTACTTCTTTAGACTTTTCTAATTATTTTTTAAGAAGGTTTCACTTACCCCTTTTCAAGCATGATGGCGTCAGTTCATTTACGATACGGGGAAAAACCGTCGTTGATTCCCTTCCCCAGTTATTGTTAGTTGTCATCAGAAAATAACTGATAATCCCTTGCAACACTATACATTATGAAATACACTAACATTTTCCATTTGAAGCTTACATTTAAGTTTTATTTGCAGATTTTCTTAATTTCTTATTTACAATTTTTTTCTTCTTTCTAACCAAGTTTCTACAATTTCGCAATCTGATAAACATTAACTAATTTGTTTGTTCTTGATTGATTGGGTTATCATTTATAACCATATGGTTAGTATTCCACCTAGAGCAGATAAAACTATATTATTATATTTCGAAAGAGATTTTAGATTCAATCTGTTCCTTTTCTTTTCTTTCTCAGATGAGGACTGAGTCAGGGGTGCGCTCCAAATAATATATTTTAGGATCTACATACACTAAAATAATATATTTTACACTTGCAATCTTGGAAGAACTCTCCAAGAATTTCTTGAAGGGTTTTCATTAGTTTTACTCAACGACAAAAATATAACACAAGTACCTTCAAATGGTAATACTCCGTCCTCTATAGACTTAGCTATTTGCTCAAGTAAATTATCTCATCTATTCACCTCACCTGGAAACTGCGGAGCACATGTACACTAGTGACCATTTCCCATACATACTAGAATTTCATCAGAATTTTTCTCAATGTTCAAAAGAATATACTGATTCTTTACACAAATAGAATATTAAAAATACGAACTGGGATAAATTTAGAAATACTTTTGATAACTTAATAAAAAATAAAATTCCTAATTAAAAAAAAACGAGTCAGGAACATTATAATTTATTTATTAGTATAAATACAGCTATGACCACATCTAGTCCTATAGAAACACAAAAATTCCAAAATAATTATAAAAAAATATATGTGGAATAATAATTGTATGGATATGTGGGGAAAAAAATTATCAATATATTTAAACACTCTTATGATAGAAACCTTAATCGAACATAAGAAAGCAGAGGCTAAATTAAAATGAACTGTCAAAATAGAAAAAAATCTTGGTATAAATTTTGTAACTAAATCAATCCATCAACTCAAATATCACAAATTTGGAATATACTGAAAAATGTCAAATATAATAAGATCTAAAAAATTTACTCATTGGCTATGAACGACAAAATGAATTTATAAATAATATACTTAAACATAATTCCCCTACTAGGGAAGAAGAACCGGACTAAATCATGTCATGGTCATATAACACAATTGCAGCAAAAAATGTACACACTAAAATATCGATACAAGAAATACACAAGACCCTTGAACAAACAAAAAATACCTGTCCAGGAATTAATCAAATAGAAAATGATTGTTTGAAAAAAATGTCAGTTCTGGGTTTACAATGGTAATGTACGATTTTTAACCTAATTCTAATAACTGGACAAATACTTACACAATGGATACAACAAGTAATTTTACCAACTTTGAAACCAGGTAAATCATCTAAACATGGGAAATCCTATCGACCTCTTGGTCTCCAATCAAATGTTCTAAAATTATTCGAACACAGCTTACAAAAACGCATAGAATGGCTTTGGAAGCTGAAAATATTTTCCCCTCAAATCAATTTGAATTTAGAGAAAACTTGGGAACTCTAGATGTTTTAGCAATAATGTCACTAAAAATACAGAACAATCTAAATAAAAACCTTATAACTCATGCTTCATTCATAGATTTAACTAATGCCTTCGACGTGGTGCAAATATGACATTTACTAGATATTTTTAGAAAATTCAAATTTCCCATTTATCTATAAAAATAATATAGGGCCTCTTGCATCAAAGAACAGGATATTTTTATGTTAACGGAACTATACAAATATAAATAATAATCAATGCTGGTGTCTGAGAAGGCTCAGTTCTGGCCCCTATGTTATTTAACTTTTACTTAACAGATATACAACAACAAATTCCTCATTTCTTCACATACTTATTCTACGTTGACGATTTAGCGTCACTAACGACTGAAAATAAATATAAAACTAATTTTACTGAATTAGAAAAACCTATTAAAAATTATCTAATCGGTTCAAAACAAAAATTTGATAATATTAGAAAAAATATAACATAG
This sequence comes from Lepisma saccharinum, assembly GCA_022664845.1. Taxonomy (NCBI): domain Eukaryota; kingdom Metazoa; phylum Arthropoda; class Insecta; order Zygentoma; family Lepismatidae; genus Lepisma; species Lepisma saccharinum. The sequence goes on along the minus strand of JAGDQP010040018.1, from coordinate 3,779 downwards.
TATCCTTTCATAGAAAAAAATATATAAATATATAATGTAAATATGAATAGAATTACCACGATACCTATTGAAAATTCTGTAAAATATTTAGGTTGAACATTAGATAAAAAATGTTCATTCCAAGAACATTTTAACAAGATAATAATAAAATGTAATAAACTATTAAACATTCTTAGATTTATTGGAACGACAAAATATGGAGGACATCCGACTTGTCTATTACTATTCCTAATCTAAAATATAGTTTGGTTATTATTCCTAAATTAAACAAAAATCAAATTGAAAAAGTAGAAATTTTAGAAAGAAAACAAAAAAATAGCTCTTGGAGTAATGAAGATTAACCTCATTAAACACGCAACTAAATGCTATGTAAAGTTAAGCATAATAAAATCCTTCCATTTAACTTGTAATAAGAACTCAAACTATAAACAAAGAAAAAAGTAAAATCAAACTACACAAACTATTTGGAACTAGATAAATAATAAATATGGACAATATGTTAATAAAATTTCTTCTCCAACTAAAAACCTATATATAAGATGCCCTTACGAGTAGAAAAACATAATATTCATATTCCGAAAAATAGTCATTTCCAAGAATATCTTGAAAAATGGAGTGAATATTACCTTATATTTATTGATGGTAGCATACGCCATTTGGAATTCACAAAAAATATGCTCTTAAATATAAATTAGAATCTATATTTGATATATATATATATATATATATATATATATATATATATATATATAGATGTGTGTGTGTGTGTGTTTGTATAATATGGACAAAGGTTTGCAATTTTCGAAGCGGTAGGATAGAGTTTTCTACTATCACCAAAGAAATTCTATCAGACCCTATAAGTAAAAACACTACACTACAAAGAAACTTCAAAGAAATGCATAAATATCATCCAACAATCTATGATATAATTGAACTACTAAATCTAAATAAAAAATGGGAAAATATATTCAATTATTGTACTTCCTAGTCACTAAATGCTACAAGAACATCGTGATTTTGCAGATTTTTATCCTAAAATGAGTAGAGATCCGCCAAATATAACTTCAAGAAAAGTCTTTTGGTCTGATATGTACATATATTTTCTAATAAAAAAGGAAATAAAAAATAACTAGAAAATGAAACTTGACTTTGATATAAACAAATAGAACTCAACATACAAATGTATTACAAAAAATGAAATCAATCCTTGGTTTACTGGTATCAATATTCCCAGAAATATTATATTAACTATAAATAGAGTTAGATCTAATTACACTAGATTAAGCGGCAGCTTACATAAAATGAAAATAAAACATCTCCGATTGTGAATGTCAGAAAGAAATACAAGATGTCCAACATTTACTCACAAATTGTTATCATTACAAAGAATAGAGACATTAAATAAAGCCCTATATAAATTAAAAATTTTCGAAAACCAGTAATAGTCCCATATACATATTTTTTGCAACAAATTGGTAAACTTCTTTTTAAAATATATTTCCTACATTTCTTACAAACTTATTCAACTAAAAGAACATTGATAGAAAAGATCATAAAATGTACTAGAAAAACGATTTAAATCTATCTCTATAGATTTGCACAAAATATAATTACTATGATTAATATTCGTTACATGTTGCAACTGAAAAATATATTCAATCTGTTATTGAAATATATATTTGTATAATAACAATAACATATTATTATAAATTATTTTCTGGAATTATTCATCTCAGATAGTAAATACCTATACCTTACACCTAAAAAATAATTGAAATGTAAAAAAAAACAAAAAACGAAAACTGTGTATAATAGAAAACTATTGCAATTATTAACTAGACATCATATTAACTGTATTTCTTATATAACTTAGAATTGAATGTTTGACAAAAAATAAAATATAATACAAAAATTGTAATTTATACAAAATACAAATAATATTTTGAGTATCTCCATAATAATCTACAAAAAGTCTGTACTTTACAAAGATCTTGAACAAATTATAACAGAAAAAAATCAGAAAGTAATAACCACGTGTGTGATAATATTACTTAATTATTAAGATCTATTTAAGTTATGCCAATTGTAAGAATCACGTGAATACGTCACTAAGGACATCATGTTACCACAATAATGAACACGTCATGATTCGACTATTCAGTTGCTTCAGCGTCTGATGATTAACAGATAATGATTGCAAAACATACATAGATAAGTCGTTTAACAAAAAAGCGCTTAATATGTAAGTTATAATGCTTTGTAACAAGTAAAAACACAAAATAAATAACGAATTCGCTATAAACGGGCCTTAGAATTCTGTTTGTGATAGATATGAGAATGAATTCAAATAATATAACAAAGGACCAATCCTAAATGCAAGGATTCTTAGAATAAGATGGATTTGGTATAAACCATAGAGTTAGGAATATAAACTATATCCAATGTATATAGTTTCTTCCACGGTGTAAGATAAGTAGATGAGGATGCAACATCATTCAGCAATATAAATATTATGTCCCCTTATTGCACGTAGTTCCATCTGCGATCTCTAGATGGGAGGCCCAACTGCGGGCCTGCTAGAGTAACCTAGTATATACTGGGTATTCTATAGATGGTCTACCATAAACATGGGGAGCATGGAAAGAAAATCTAGTTGCAAGTTCTGGGTCTATATTAATTTACTGTTTGTACTTACGTCATTTAGATCACAATATCGAGTCTTTCTTACTTTGAATGTTCGAACGGGAAAACAAATTAATTTAAAATCAGCTAAATAAATTGATAA
>JAGDQP010040017.1:0-17467 GCA_022664845.1 Lepisma saccharinum | reverse complement strand
ACATTAAAACCGGTGGTAACTTTGTAACCGTCCGTTCTAGAAGAAAAATTATACTAGTGACAGAAAGAAACAATTATAATCTCATTTTGTACCAGTAGAAAATTTTGCACAAGCCAAAGTTTATCACATAAATGCAAAAACCGTTTTGGCGCCAATTTTTCAAAATGGCGGTGTAAACTTTTGTTATGTTATTAAGTTATTTTTCTGCATAGAATAACGAGAAAGCTCTTTTGTTGTAGTTTTCGACCTGAAGCAGTATTTTTCCTGGGCTATTTCCATTGAAATGAAAGTCACTTTACTCTGACCAATGATTTTTGCAGCAACATTACGCAACTATAAAGTTATACTTTGAGATAATATACTGTATACACACTTTGTATTAACTTTTTTGTATTTTAGTTCTGCTAACAAGTACGCTCTATGGAAAAATATATTATCCAACACAAATAACTTTTTTTATTTTAAAATTATGCAAATGTGCCTACTCGTAGAGAAAAAATAATAAAGTGAGAAAACTAAAGAAATCGTTGAATTCTTGTGTAGATATTGGATTCGTTGAGCCATGTATCCATAAATTATATAGAGCCAGAACATATTCAATACAATTAAAAAATTTAATTCAAAATTGGAACTGTTCTTGGGGTATTTGGCTATGCTTATCCAGAAATCAAGGATCATTACTGGCTTTCTATTATTTTTTCTGTGGAAGATCAAGCATAGAAACTTTCATATTTGTTTCCTAAAATTAATACATGTCTTAAATCATTTTTAAGCAAATAGTTCCTCTGCACTTCTCTTTGATGGACTTACTAAATATCAAAGAAACTAACAATGATCCTTTCCCAGGATATTCAGAGAATAGCCCAATTATTTATTTTTTAATTATTGTCTCAGGCTATTCAAACGGTACTAAATGCGTTTTTCTCCCTTCCTTTAAGAAAAACTGAAGAATATTAGTTTTATGTTACTTTTTTTTTAGAAAGACACATTCTGTAACATTTCATGTACTTACGACGCCTCCACAAGAGATGAAATCCTTTTAATTCTTAGGTGCATGCCCCCGCTAATTTCAGGGGAGCTCGGGAATCCTATTTTTCTGTACTTGCGTTCCTCCAGACATACTTAACGATGCCAGATTTCTGGAGCATACTTACTTTGGTTTCGTTTTTTTTAATAAATGTATGTTCCTCCAATTCATAAAATATTCAATCCAAACAGTCCTAATAATATCGGTTAATCATTGAGAATTCATACTTACGACAGGAATGAATCACTATATCTAGCATAGAGAAAAGGTTTCTACAAGTACGTGGATTTGGACTGTTTGGTATTTCTTGGACTAAAACATTCTGCCAAAGAAGTAATTCCCTAAGCTCTCATCACTGCTCAGAAAATGTTATTCATTCTTTCCTCAAAAGGGGGAATCTTAGGACGAAAATTCTGCAAACAAAATGGATTCCTAAAGTAACATAGTTCTAGATTCAGAATATATTGAAATAAAAATCATTTTCAGCATATCCTTTGCTAGGATGGAGTACATCCGCCATTAACTAACTAACTCTATGGCTTATGGAACTCGCAAGTTCATCGCCGTAGTAACAAACGTTCGCCATTGGATTCAATCCTGGGCAAAATCAAGCGTTTTCATCACGAACACCTACTTCTCGAAGATCTCTTCTAATATTGTCCTCCCAACGACGTCTCGGTCTTCCCAATGGCCTCTTTCCGTCCGACCTTCCAACCAGGATGGAAAAAAATCTCCGTTTTTCCCCATCCGAGCTACATGCCCTGCCCACCTTAGTCGTCTCGATTTCATTATTTTTACAACATCTGGTGAATCGTACAGTGCGTGGAGTTCATTATGCAGTCTCCTCCACTCTCCAGTCATCTCGTCACGTTTCGGCCCGTATATCTTTCTCAAAACACTATGTTTTTAATATACACGTAATTTTTGTTCATCTGCTAGGGTCGTACTCCAACTTTCCCAACGGTAAAGTATTACCGGCAGAATAACCGTTCTGTATATTTTTAATTTGAAATTCCTTGATATTAATCGCCATGTTAGAAGTTTTTGGACTGAATAGAAACATGCGTTTCCTGATACTAAGCGACTTTTTATTTCTTCCGTGACCTTATTTTTGCTTGTTATGTATGTACATCCCCCATGATAAACAGAAAGTTACTGAAATGCCACGAAACAGTGCATTGGAACTGTTCCTTATGAAGATAGTACATAGGACGAATGATTCTTGTGTATACTACATGTGTAGTTAAATGAATTATCAAACCGAAATTATATTTAAATAAAACAAGCATCGTTAGTATATTTAAGGGCTTTTGAAATGTTCATTTTTAGTTTACATTTATTCGTGCTTATTAGATCAGCTACAGATTCCAAATTGGTAGAGTATGTGAACATGCACATTATGTAACATATTCAAGATTTAAAAAAAATAACACTGATAAAAGCACCTCCCGGGATTCCTGACATGAAAATAAGAAGAAAAAGCATAGACGTTTCAGGATGCACAAATGCTTCGTTTCGACGGTATAGACTGCCAAAAGCGTAGGAAAACGAACTTAAGGGTTTAATATTTGCCATACCGATACCACTACAACTTAGGTGGCATGGCATGCTTAAGAAATATTCTAAAAGTATGCAATGGTGGAAGCACAAGGGATTCATTAAAGAATACAGATTTCCAGAAGTTATCTGATGTAAAGTGGGTCGAAATAGACATGATCGGAACAACCTTCCAGCTAGTAACAATAATTGTTTCGCTGCAAATAAATACATCAAACAGATTTCCTTTGCGGAATGTATTAAAAATCTGTGATTGCGTAACAAGCATGAATTAATTGCATAAACTTCAAAGAACGTTCGTTGTATTTGTTGTAAATTAAAGATGTACTAGCGTGGTTGAATGGCAGCAATTATGCTTATCGTCTGTACTCACGCGGAAACTCGTCTTATTCATGTTTATTTCGACATTGCATTAATGAATATCTGGAAATGCCCTATTTAGTTTATGGAATTTCTTGCATTTTGGAAACGAAGGTATTTGAAGCGGTAGAGCGTGCTATTCCGTCTCTGTCCTCTTCAAAATCAAGCATTTGTGCTCCTTCATTCCTCTATGCTTTTCTTACGCTCATTTCAGGATTCTCCTGATTTGCCGGTGTTGAGTTGCAAAACTTTACATATACAACGTGTAGCGTATACAGTACAAAATTTCCACAGGATTCGACGATTAGATAAGATCACGCGAACATCTATTATTGTGGAGGTCTCGATATACGGCCACCTACGAACAGCATGTGTTAACTTAGTGCAGTGTGCTTTAATTACGGCAGAATTTTAATGAAAATGTACACCTTATATACACATTTCACAGTTTCTGATACATTATACATTTATTTTTCTGTTGCACGTTTTCTACCTTCGATGGTGAGCTCCATTATCGTTTTCACAATTTTATTTTCCAATTTCTTTTATAGAGATGGGGGTGCCCATGAACCACAATTTTCTACATTTACACAATTTATACTTTTATCATTTTAGAAACTACTATTATATCTTAATTCACATGTATATATTATTTTACGGTACTTTCATGTTTTACTCAATCTATACGGCCTGGATATTTTGAGAGATATTATGGACAAGAAGAATCTATGTATGAGCCGCTCATTTAACTGAACTGAACTTCCACACGTATACACAGAAACTCACACATACATACCTGATATGACATTTAATAATTCAATCTGAAATATTGTTTCAGAAATAACCGAAGTCCGTGGTTATATACTTCGTTGGAGTATACGGTTGAGAAGATATTATTTCCGGAAGAAACATGCAGCAGTACAGTATGAAAACAGAAGTTGATTGTTGGCAGCTAGAACAAAATTATGAAGAAACAAATGAATACGTGGTTGGGAAGGAAGGTCTAGAACAATATTCCTGGAATGAGAGGTTTGTTTACTATTCAATAATTGTGTAAATTTTAGCAGTATATTTTGTTCTAATAGCTCTTATACACTTTAATTTCGTTATGGTTTTTGAATGTGTGGTGGTTTTGAAAGATTGATGCTGGGTGTTTCCGAAATCCTCATAAAATCTTCTCTCTTTTTATTTTCTGCAGCTCTTCCCGTCTGAGAAATGAATGGGTGTACTGTAAGAATTTTTTTTATGTCGCTGTTGCATATGTTGAAACCTGTTTATATTGGCATGTGGACAATATTATTTTATTGAGATAAATTCTAAGTATTGTGAGGCAAGATTTTATATTTTGTCCTTATTGTTTTAGAAATTATTTTGCAATAAATTGCTACTACTCCTGCTAAATTTAAAAATAATAACGTAATCTTCCCTCACTCGCTTTCAATTCTGATAGGTACGCTTAAGTCTAAAGTAGACATGAGAAAAATTGCGTTACTGTTCACTATCGATACCTAAACTGAAATGTTTACATAGGAACGAGGACCACTGAGGAAACCTTACTCGTTCTTTGGAGGGCGGGCCCGTTATAGCATATGGTTCCGCCGCTGGATGCAACTTGCGGACACTTTTCAGCATCAGTCTACTGATCCTTGTTGTTCAGTGAAGTCGCGGTGCCATGTGGTAATTTTTTTTACCGCTTCTTAGTTGTTCAGGGATTTTTTCTGATGCCTGAAAACTGGGAAATACGTACCTCGGTGAAATTTCGTCTGTTAACAAAAACGACAAGGGAAACAGCTGAAATACTTGAAACAGCTTACAATGAAGCACCTTACGGGAAAGATCAAGTTTTAAAAATAGTTGTACCCGCTTCAAAAAAAGTGAATTGTTCCTTGCAGACCAATCTCACTCAGAGCAATCTTCGATTTCAACAAAGGATGAAAAATGAAAGAATTTGTGAATTGATTTTGTAAGACCGCGGGAGACCAATTACGAATCTTGTTGATTTTTTTGCCATGAGGTTCCTGTCAACGGATTTTGAGCAAGGAAATTGCAGCGGACTTTGAAACTCACCCGCACACAAAGCTTTGCCTGTGAAACATTTTTAACCAAAAACAGCAGTCCAATTTTTCCACCTATCAGATTCGCTCCATTATTCTTCATGCGACCTTTTTATTCTCATTATTGAAGAAAGTCCTCAAAACGAAACGTTTTGCCGACATAGGAAATGTGTAGAAGAAAACGACGGAGCCATTAAAAGTCATCAGTTTACGAAAGCTTTAGGTCAGCTTCGAAAAGTGAAAAGCACGTGTATTACATTGCATCGAATGGACAGTGAGTTCTTTGAAAAGGACTCAATTTTAAACACCCAAAAATGAATACACAAATTTCGGTTTCTTTCGGTATTTAAAGAACTAGTTTTTGGATAACCAGTTTTAAATACAGTATTCATTACTAAACACCATATAGTAATATTCCTCTGCGCGTGGACATGGGTTAAAATCCCACCGAGTTCCATTGAACGCAGTGGTTCGAAATCTACTTTATCAAAGAATGTATTTTCCGTCTTTAGCACATTACAAGTACATTTAGGACGTTAATACAAATTCATCATATTGTAATCGTATACCTATCATGCGCTTATCACTTGTATTTATATTCCGACATAAAATTGAAAATTCAAATTCTTTAGGGCAATTACCACTTGTTCTCAATGGCCCTCGGCGGGATTTGAACCCGTGGCTACGCGCAGAGAAAGCGAGCGCTCTAAGCTGTCATTCACTCCGAGATCAGGGAGATTTTTCGTATTTTAGTTATGTCAGCAGCTTAGATTTCAAGATATTTTCGTCAACAAATAATTATTTTGTATCAGCTGACTTCAATGTTGTATGAAAACTAAAGTGAACTAAGTTTAGTAATATCTATAAATAAAAGATAGAAACTACTTTGCATGAAAACCAGAAAAGGTCTCGAAAAGACACATACATATTCCAAAAAGTTTATGATCTTCAAACTTGGTGACTTTTATGACTATTTCTTCCGAACTTTATCGTGCTGTAGATCAGAAAGCTATATAATATCTTTTTTCTTTGTTTCAGGAGCGGAAGAATTAACAAGAAAACACAACGAGGAAGACAAAGGGAAAGTAAAATTAGAGTTTTAAAATTGTTTGAATGTAGCAAATGCGGTAAAACATTCAAATCGAAGCAATACCTACAATTTCATTACAACGTGAACCACTCGGTGTATCCTAAGGCCCACATGTGTTCTGTATGTGGCCAGACATTTGCAATTAAAACACATTTAGTTGAACACTCAAGAATACATTCTGGAATAAAACCTTTTACTTGTTTTCTTTGCACAAAAAGTTTCGTACAAAGTTCTCAACTAAATAATCACATAATGACACATACACGCGAAAGACGATTTGAATGCGAAATTTGCGGGATAAAATACCCTCGAAAGGAGTCTTTGGAAACACATATTTTAGGTCATTTTGGACAGAAAGATTTCGTGTGTGATCATTGTGGGAATTGTTTCACTAAACGATCTTTTTTGAAACAACATATTCGAATCCATTTTGATGTATATCCATTTCAATGTTTGGACTGCCAAATGCAATTCCGTAGCTCTTTTTCTTTACAGAAACATATTAAATCTTTTTCTCAAGGAATGCCTGCAGGAAGTCGTGGATGTGGTAGACCTTGGAACTCTTATACGAATCCATCACCTGGCCCCTTTACATGTGCTCACTGTCAAAAGTTGTTTAAGAAACGTGCGCATCTTGAAGCCCACATTCGCACCCACACGAAAGACCGCCCGTACAGGTGTTTGGATTGTGAGAAATCTTTTGTTCAAGTCTCACATTTGATTAGCCATCGAAAACTCCATAGTGGTGTAAGGCCATATATATGTGAGTTTTGCAGTCAAACTTTTACCCAGCGACCTCATTTGAACTATCATCTGACGAAAAACAACTGTAGAAAAAATATTCAGTATAGTTGCCAAGAGTGCGCTAGAGGATACTATTGTGTGTATGATCTGCTCAAACATGCTATGACTCATAGTGGATCTAAAAATATGTTGTACAGAGTAACAAACAAAATCTTTTTCGCATTTACTTCATAACTTTTTTTTGGAAGATGGAGCCAACCAAAGCAAATAGACAACATGATGAGAATTTTATGGTGATTCGCAACGACTAATTTTATACTACTTGAAATAACTAATACAAATGCATGTCTTGTGGAATGACACATCTGCGATATCGTTGTAAGTTAATAAATGATTTCGGACAATGAAATCAACCAATGCCTAAGAAAGGATGGTTGACGCATGTGAAAACCTTGTTGCTGTGGTCCCATCCTTCATATTTATTTTGTTTGCGTATAGCCTTAGCTGTTGTTCATAGGTTAATCTGGGAATAACCAATAAACTTAGCAGTTGTGACGTTATCCATTCGGTTCGCATATAATTTCGTTTTATTTACTGATAAACGTTTAGTAGATTTCTTTTAAAGAAAAATTTAACATATTTATTCTGTACAGTCAGAGAAATTCCAACTGGATTACCGAACACTGTAAAATTACAGCTGAAAACTAGTACAACAGCGTTCATAAAAGAATATGAATTCTTCCAAATAGCGACTCTGACCAGGGCAAAATGGGATTTAATATTAGTTTTATGAATTTCACAGTGTACTGACTACAGAATATGATTTATAAACAGTTTCTTTATATTCGATATTTTTGTTTAATTTTTCTACTCACTTATAAGAATTTATTGTAAATGTGTGTTAATGTGTTTGTTGCAACTAAGAAATTATCACCAAATGCACTTGCTGCGGCCGATTTTGTGTTTGCGAACTTTAAACAAACTGTTTCGTACTAACATACGAAGTGAGAGTATGTTTGTAAGACTACCAAAACGTCTAATTCCACGCCAAGTTATGTGAAATTTGAATAGTTATTTGTTTAGTATCAGTAATATATGTTTTCTGTTACAGTTGTATGCAATATAATATAAGTGGTTTGTGTTTGAAATCATATAAGTGTTTTGTGTTGAAAATATTTAGAACATTGTTTAAATATTGTTTGTATTGCTAACCCGAGAAGGGAAGCGCAAATTGAAAGAATTGGAGTTAAAATGTTAGTCCATCCTTGCTTGTTAAAACCATACAAACTTATCTTGTAAGCGATTTATGGTTTGAAGAAGTATTGTTTTTTGTATCATATAAATATACAGAAGTGGAAAAGTCCTAGAGAATATGTTAGGATTTAAAAATAGCTTACTTACATACGCATTGCATTATTTCTTAACTTCATACATGAACATGAATATATTGACATATGACGTAAATATATATAAATAAGTTAAATTGGAAATTACAGTGTTATTGTAAAGAAGATTACCAGATGTCCCTGTAGCCTAGCTGGCTAAGCGGTGTGTGGCGGTAGGCCATCGGCTCGAAGGTCCCGGATTCGAATCCAGGCAGGGGCAAGGATCTTAACAGCTAAAGGCGAATCGTGACGGCCCGAAGTCCAAAGTTACTATACTAGCCCATATAAAAATAAAGTTTTATTCCAGTAGTCTTGCGAAATAATACTTGATTCATTGATTAAACTTGAAAAATGTTTGTGCAATAAATTGTCAAGATCTTAGATGCATAAAGCCATAAATAAAATCCAAATTGAGTTTCGGTTTTATATATTTTTCATAGTCATACTGATGCTACGTTACTTCGGTGACTATTTTTATCATGCTTTCCTTGGCTTACGTGTTGCATGGAAATATCTACAATTTTCCTCGGGGCATGGCATCAGTTTTTACATTTTCTTTGTTTTCTTCATCTGAAAGACAAATCGGTAATCGCAAGTCCAGTCACTGGTGTTTTAAACCAATGAATCATTTTATAATTGGAACTGAACTCTCGTATAGACTTGGACGCTTTGTTTTTATGTGTGACATGGGTATATTAGTGTCCAAGCCAACGCTCTTATACTTGCGCGGGGGTCTAATAACATGGGCAGAAGATGATTTTTCTGGGTGAGCATAGTACAACTTTCCGGTTTGGCATGAAAAATACCTACATACGAGGATGAAGCGCAGCACTTATGGATAAGCATGTGCTTTTCAGAATTTCTACCTCACCATTGCAGTGAAAAAGTTCAGTCAGTTGTGCAGATTGAGAAGTAATTTACTAATTAGTAGTGTGTTACCACAAAAATATGCAATCATTTATTGATAAATTATTCACATTTGAAGTAAAAACGCCAGTGAGTTCATAGACAAGATTGCAGAAACGCACAAATAATATTTTAAACTAAGACATTTCTATTATTTGTTTATTATTTACCCAAAATACGGGACATCCCGTATTATACGGGACAGGTGGCAACCCTAGCTGTGGGTGACAGTATGTAAGGCAGTTTTGGATAATTATCATTAACCGAATACGGTAGTTCTGTGCTACGGTAGAAAGCAACCAGGTACCGATAGGTCAAATCAGTAATAAAAACGTGTACGGATTAATGGATCTATAGACTCTAAAAAATATTATTTTTCCAACTTAAAGAAAGTCTGTTCAATAAAAGTTATGTATATATGAGCAGCTCGCACGCAGAATTAAAATAGGTTTTGCTGCATAAAGGTATCCAATTGACGTGTCAGTATTTATTTTCATTTCGAAAAGAGGTAATGAGAGGAAACGATTACACGGCGTTGATATAAATTGCAAAACCATTAAAGTTATATGAATTTAAATACGCTCCAAATAGTAATTTTGTAGTGTGACGTCACAGTCCGTAATTGTTACTGCGTATTTGTAGGAAAATATCCACTAAGCTTTTTGGACCTAAAATAAAAGTAGCGTTACATTGCGTGTAATAATAGTCATAATCAGTCGAGATCTAGTATCTACCAGGTGTATGCATAAGTTTTTCCGGTAAAGAAAACACGTAATTTTCAAGGGGAATTAATTTTGTTTTATTCAAAATATTGGCCACCGGCTTCTACACATTTCGCCCATCTTTCAGGTAATTGATGCATACCATGCCAGAAAAACTGCTTGTCTTTTGCGGCAAACCATTCGTCGAGCCATTTTCTAACGTCTTCGAAATTGCTGAAGTGTTGCTCTGCGAGCGCGTTCACCATTGATGTGAAGAGGTGATAGTCAGATGGCGCCAGGTCTGGGGAGTACGGCGGGTTGGGAAGGATGTCCCATCCAAGCGATTTCAAGGTGTCTCACTGTTTTTGCTGTGTGAGACGACGCATTCTCGTGTACACAATCACTTTGCCATGTCTTCGGGCCCATTCCGGTCGTCTTTCGATCAATTAGTGATTTAAATTAATCATTTGTTGGCAATAGCGTTGTGCATTAACGGTTTCGCCGTGCTTCACAAGTTCATAATACACAATACCGCTCTGGTCCCACCAGACACAAAGCATGGTCTTCTTGCCGAAGCGATTTGGCCTTGGTGTTGAAGGACCGGCATCGCCAGGTGAAAGCCACGATTTTTCCCCTTCAGGTTTTCAAAATAAATCCATTTTTCGTCACCCGTTACAAAAAAGGATTTCCTTTCGTGGCGTTGAAGCAGCATTTCACAAGTGACTTTGCGATTTTCCATTTGACGTTCATTCAAATCGTGTGGGACCCTTTTACCCAGTTTATTGATTTTTCCCATTGCTCGTAAACGTCTGCTGATTGTTTGTTGTGACACATTTAATGCTTTTGCAAATTGCTGTTGAGTTTGAGTTGGGTCATCCTCTAATAACACCTGCAATCGCACTTTTGTTGTCTACCAGAGCGCGCACTGTCTTTCACATTGAAATCACCACTTTTAAATTGTCGAAACAATGTCTCACATATTCTAATCGATGGAGCGTGTTCACCATATGTTTCTATAAGCACAGGATGGCTTTCAACATCCTTTTTCTTTTGATTAAATAAGAAAAGCAATGCGTGCCGCAAATGTTCTTTTTCAGGCACAAATTTCTACATGATTACTGAACGATAAAACAAAGACGCTAGTGTTTGGCGGACTCAACTTGTGTGTGTTTGTAGTTTAATTTCAGACGAACAAAATGACGTGTCAAATGAGTACGCTGCGTACTTTTTGCTGGCGCCATCTCTTGTGTAAACCGGAAACTACTTATAAGTATATGATAACGTTGTTAGATTCCATTTGGCCATAACGAGATTAAGTATATTTTGCCTCTAAAGCCGATAACTTCAATTTTGTATTGTTTTTGAATACATCATAGCGATCGGTGTGCGCACATATACATGTTTTGACCGCGATAGCATTGCAACGTTGAGCTCTGCGAAAAGCACTTAACTAGCGTATTGACATCAAATCATTTTATAAGCATAGTAAAACATATTAGTATCAAACTAAGAAAGTATAATCACTTTGTACGTAACTATTTTTTCTAAATACCCTTTATGCAGAAGTTTTTCGTGATCTTTGTATACTACGTAGTGTATCTTCATTTGAAAATATTTATGGTTTCACGTTATCAAACGATATTTGTTGGACAAAAAGTACGCAGAGATAATTCTCTAATTTGTTTGCATTTTGTGTGTAGATCACACCTGGCGTGTAAAATCAGAGATACATACATATACGAGAAGTTTGTATATGCGTTAAGCATGTATTCGAAGTACAGTTCATCTGTTAATAAATCTTATTTTCCCAACTTACCTAAGTGTGTAAATGTCGTCAAAAAATGTTTATTTGCTTGAAATACCCTGTAGACATCCTAGCAGAGCTATTAGAGCCTGTCCGAACAAAAGTGGAAAATTCCATAATTTTTCTCCGAAGCAAGTAGTACGATGGGGTGGAAATTTGGCAATTTTTGGTTTCCCTACGATTTTGCTTAATAACTCAATTCACCGTGATTCTAAGGTGTTTAGACCCCTTTCTCAAGTGATGCACTACAGTGCGAGAGGTTTGGGACCGTTTCCCACAAATTTCGGATTTTCTTCTATATTTTGAGTTTTTCGCAATATTCGTAATACCCGAGGTATCAAGGGACTATAATCGGTTCTTCCGTTCCAAAATCACCTGTTCTCGGTAATACCCAACCGATTGGCTATTACAGCGCTATACAGAGTTCAGGAAGCAAGTATTTCGATTGCCTTTGTCGAAGCTTGTCAACCTGCAATCCATTTGTGTCTCGCGGCCCTCTGGGAAAAAGTGAAGTGAGATAGGAACGTCCGAAACAAATACACATCAAACATTACATAATTTTAGGTATAGCACACACAGAAAATGAATAGTTTGTACTATATTTTATTGTTAATATCTATCCTTCGCTTTTCATTTCAATATGCTCACTAATTTTTGTATTGCCCTCCTTTTTTTCATTTTGGGAACCCACCTTCCACCCCTGTCTCTATGCATTCTTTGCACAAAATGGGTTGTGCACTTCCAAGGGCGTGCAGCACGAGCAGTTGTTCGCTCTACCCATTTTGGGACGCAGTCCCTAGAGATTATCGGAATGCTGATGTTCCGACAGTCCGAGAAGCTCCTTTGTTCCCTCAGTTTTGACTTAGGGTGGTGCGGGACGGACTTTAGACCAGGCATCCAGAATGTTCTGCTGGTCTTTGTTCCTAATTTTGGAACTTTTCTTGGGGGGATGCCCTACCATTATCTTTTATTTGCAATTTTATACAAAAAAAACATTTAACATATAGAACAACACACACAAGGGCAGCACAACATAGACGTCGACTCAAGATGGCTTCTTCTTCTTTTTCTGAAACGATAAGAAAATAGAGGAATGGAAATGAAGCTGGACTGCAACGTAAGTATTGCTGGTATTTTCTCACAAAGTTTTTGCTGGTCCGTTCTGTTTTTCCATTCCTGGATCCCTTCCTCCTTTACTCACTCAGTTAGTATTGTTTCTCAAGTCACATTCACATCGCATACACAACACTTAGTAGCTAGTATATTTAAGAATGATTGAATGCTTGTGTCCCGGATTCCAGGTCACTCACATTTAGTTTCTGTTATTATTTTTCGGTTTCTTGTTTCTATCTTCCATTTTAATTGGTCTCCCGTCACCACTTACACACTACAACTTGAACGTCTCTTGCTGCCGGTTTCCTGCAGCGAGGCACCCACCAAGACACCTCTGGTTTCCAGTGGTCACACACTCGCTCACTTTTACTCATATTCACTGATCTTGATTTTGTACACTATTGTTGGTTTAGTTTTTTTTTTTAATTTTTCCTTTTTTGATGGAGTTTAGTTATCGGTTTATTTTTAGTTCGCTTACGTTCTGTTGTTCAGTTTCGAGTTGTTCTAGTTCCCGGATTGTTCCATCCCGCCTGCGAGCCAAGCTCGCGCTCGTCGAATCGGCCGCGCACACGTCTCGCTCGCGAGGTCCGCGTCACGTTTTCCACCATGCTGTATCAGCTCCCTAACCTGTTTTCTATTGGTCAGCATCTCGTCTTAGCCGCGCCTGACCTCGGTCGTCTCCGGATATAAATTTATTTCTGTTATACTCTGTTACTTTTTGGGTTATCTCCTGGAGAACAATCGCCACTTCTGGTGTTCTCAGAACTTCTGCGATTTCCAAATCCTCCAGGAGAGTTGTTTGTTCGCCAACATAGTTTTCTGTTTCTTCGCATTCTAGCATTACGTGTTCCGAGTTAGCGACCGACCCACAGGCGCGACACAGGTTATCCTCGACTATATTCATATCTTTTAGTTTCTGCCTGAATGGGCCAAGTCCCGTGAGGAAATGTAGCAATCTTCCCGTAATCTCCACGTCGAGCTCCATCCTGCCATCCACGTCCGGTGTTATACTATATAATCTTCTAGCTTTCGGGTATTCTTGCCATAGATGCTGCCATGCATTGGTTAGTATTTCCTGCACATCCTGCTTGTTGTCCACAGGAGCATGTAGTATCCTAGTGATTTTTTCGTTATTTTTCTTCTTGATCCAATATATAGCACCTAGCTTTTTTGACTTGTAGGTGCAATGGCAGGGTTACTGCAGCCACCTGGAGTGCATCCACCGGCGTTGTTCTGTATGCTCCTGTGAGTCTTATCAGAAGTTGCCTTTGAGCACGGTTTATTGTTTGACTTTGTCTGACATCGTCCATCCGGTGGCTCCAGACACTGGCGGCGTATCCGAATAAAGATTTTATGATGACGTCATGGTACAGCTTTTCTTATCGGTATTCTTAGTTCTTTTGTCGCAATGTTTACTAGTTTGTGTGTTATTTTGATTGCTTTGCTTGATATCAGTTCGGTGTCTTTTCGGAAGTTTAACCTTTCGTCAAGTGCTAGTCCTAAATATTTAAAAGTTTGTACTGTCTTAATTGTTTTATTATTGATTTTGATTATGGGTCCTCTGTTTAGATTGAGTTTTCCTTTAAATAGTACAAATTTTGTTTTCTCTGTTGAGACTCTTAATATATTATTACTGCACCATGACGCCATTTCTCTTGTGAATACGTTAGATGTCCTTTCTATCTCCAATCTGCTGTTTCCTTTTATTACCACTGCCAAGTCGTCCGAAAACCCAGCACCTGTTCTACCTCTTGCGGTTCATTAAGCATCTCCAGACATGGCTGGAAGGCTAGGTCCCAGAACCGACCCCTGAGGACATCCTCTTGTCGGTCTTTTGCCCTCAACTCAATCGGTCGTACTCATTTCTATTCTTCTATTACAAAAATAGTTTTTAATTACTTTCCAAATTTTTGTGTGGATTTTTAGGTTTTTATCTCTTTCATTAGAGCTGACTACCACAGATTGTCGAACGCCCCCGCTGTCAAAGAATATTCCTATAGTATATTTACACTCGTCATTATTAAGTTACTGATTTTTGTTCCAGAGCTAGTTGATGGCGTCTTCAGTAGATTTGTTTTTCCTAAAACCAATTGTAATATTTGCCCTTTTATTATTTATCTTCCCTGCTATTACTTTTTCGAATAACTTGCTTACGACGTTTAGCAGGCAGATAGGTCTATATGACTTAGTGTTTGTTCTATCCTTATCCTCGCCTTTCAAGAGTATAACCAGCTTTCTCTTCTTCCACGAGTTGGGGAAGATGCCTTTTTCTAAGCATTCGCGGAAAAGTCTTACGAGATATGGAGTCCAGATATCTTTGTAGATTTCGCTCTTTATATCGTCTGGGCCTGGGGCCTTTCCATCTTTTTATAGCTTGTTCAACGTCCCAGTTTGTAACCATGAGCTCTTCATTATTTTCTTCCTCTTACTCGGGGTTGTAGGTCTTGGATGCTTCCCTCGTGAGTGTATTCTGCTCATTGTCATTTTCTAAATCATCGGGGAACAGTTTTGCGAAGAGCAACTCTGTGTTATCCTTCTAGCTGGTGGTATACTGCAAGTGGTGTGTTTCAGCCCTGGCGGCACCAGGGCACTTTTTAGGCATATTTTAGTTTTCCTTGTTTTTAATTTGAAATAAAAAATTTGGATCAACCACATAACTGTGAAACTAATTTCTGATCGAACATATTCGTTCAAGAATTACAACAGTATGTTGTTTATTTCAACTTTGAGAGGAAGTGGATTGCGGATATCAGATCTGGCGGTTTAAGGGTATGTTATCTGGTGTAGTAAAAAGTAATCCATTATTTTGCCAATAGATGGTTTCAGTGATCTGTATCTCGCGTTGTATAAGTCCGATCGGGTTCAACGAGATGGCGTTCAAACGATGAGTTTGCGTACTACAAACACTGTTCACATAGTTGTGAAGAGTTGACTCAGTGTTGTGTGAGCGCGCATCAAAATGGACACTAGCAAAGAGAAAATACGCTATATTTTACAGTTTTTCTTCGATAAAGGCGAAAACGCAAGCCAGGCGGCTGCAAATGTGAATAATGTTTATGGTCCTGATACTGTAACAGCCAATCACGCGCAATTTT
The DNA here is from genome assembly GCA_022664845.1 of Lepisma saccharinum. NCBI lineage: Eukaryota > Metazoa > Arthropoda > Insecta > Zygentoma > Lepismatidae > Lepisma > Lepisma saccharinum. The sequence goes on along the minus strand of JAGDQP010040017.1, from coordinate 1,631 downwards.
GGTTTCGTCGATTCCGTTCCGGTAATTTTGACGTCAAAGATGTACCACGCACTGGAAGGCCAAGTGTCGAAAATGTCGATAAAATCATGGACATTGTCGCGTCCGACCGTCATGTAAGCACTGTTTCGATTGCCCAAGAGCTAAACATTGCACAAAAAACCGTGTGGAACCATTTGCATAAGGCTGGATACAAAAAGAAGCTTGATGTATGGGTGCCACACGAGTTAACGCAAAAAACCCTCATGGACCGAATTTCCATCTGCGAATGGCTGCTAAATCGCAACAAAAGCGACCCATTTCTGAAGCGGTTGGTGACTGGTGATGAAAAGTGGATCACTTACGACAACGTCACGCGAAAACGGTCGCGGTCGAAGCGCGGTGCGCCGGCGCAAACGGTGCCCAAGCCAGGATTGACGGCCAGGAAAGTTTTGCTGTGTGTTTGGTGGGATTGGCAGGGAATTATCTACTATGAGCTGCTCCCCTACGGCCAAACCCTTAACTCGGAACTATACTGTCAACAATTGGACCGTCTGAAGGCAGCAATCGCCCAGAAGCGGCCAGCTTTGGCCAATAGGAGAGGCATTGTGTTCCACCAGGACAACGCCAGGCCACACACATCGATAGTGACTCGCCAGAAGCTCCGGGAGCTTGGTTGGGAGGTTCTTATGCATCCACCTTATAGTCCGGACCTGGCACCGAGTGATTACCATCTGTTCCTGTCCATGGCGAACACGTTTGCTGGTGCAAAATTCGCGTCAAGAGAGGCTTGTGAACATCGACTGTCTCAATTTTTTGCCAATAGGGACAAGGGCTTCTATGAGAGAGGCATCATGATATTACCTTCCAAATGGCAACACGTTATCAAACAAAACGGCGCATATGTGACCTAAATCGTATCATTCTAACTATGGTAAGTTCAAGCCTTCAATGTCATGCAAAAATAATGGATTACTTTTTACTACACCAGATATTAGCGAGGGAAGGGTCAATGAAAGCCCGCCTGTCTACGGTCTAGTAGCGGCAAGGCAATGAAATAATTCTTTGGCCGGTATTTGCGAGGCATCCACCATTCAAAACAGTCTTTTTAATAAAAGTTTCAGCTGCCTGTCATAAATGTTCTCTTAACAGCAAGAGTATCCCTAAGTCCGTAAATGCAGTTATTCAACCGCTACATTTGGCTGAACTGAAAAGCTTCTTGGAAACAGTAAATATAATACCCCCTTTTCATCTCTCACCCTCCATACTTTCAGGTTATTTTCTTGTTAGGGCGAAAATCGGCGTTATATGACACTGGCAAGTTGAAAAAAATGTGCCAAATTGTTCAGAAAGATGATAGTCATATTTGTTGTACAAAGTAGGAAACAAAAACATCTTGTGTGCGGGTGGAATATGATCCCAAGAAGGAAAGAAAACATGGTTCGTCTCTAGTTGACTATCATGAATTAACGTGGAAAAGGAGGAACCGGGAGAGGTGTAACGGTATATCTATTCGACATATGACAGGTGAAAGCAATAATTGATTTTCAAACTTGAAACAAGATGAGATGCAATTGTCATCAGTTGGTACAGAGGATAGGAGAAACGGATGGGGATCTAAGCAACGACAAATGATAAGGCTTCCTCCGTGAAGA
>JAGDQP010040016.1:0-17468 GCA_022664845.1 Lepisma saccharinum | reverse complement strand
CATTGAACTACTTAAAGAGCATGTAAATTAACTAGTGCCATCTTTCAATAAATGAGTAAACTACATGCTAATTTCAGCTACATTACCAATGTCTCTATTTTGCTGCCACCTATTATTAAATAAGTAAACTACATGATTTGTGACATTTTGTGATTTCAAATTTAAGTATATTGCAATAAGCAAGTGGTTAATAAATTATTTTAACTATAGATACCTCTAAACATAAAAGTTATTAGTCATCCATTACATATGAAAAATAAAGAATTACTCATGGTTAATTTCAGAAAGCTTAACATATATCTTAATTTCTCTCATTTCGAAAGTGATGCAGAAAACAAAACGTTATACGCGATTGGATAATTAGAGTAGTGGTAACGAGCTCGACAGTAATGCGGTAGGTTGCTGGATCGATCCCATCCTGATTATGTTTTGTTTTTAAGCTTTTATTATTCGTATATTTTGTATTTATTTATCAGATTAAACAACAGGGATACGGATAAGTTTATTTAGCCCTGAAAAGGGTTGATTATAAGTAAATTTAGTAACGCGACCAGTTACCACGTGCTTCAATTACAGCACGAAGCCTTTGTTCCATACTGTTGACAAGATCTTCACAAAATCCGTCTCTTTCTGCTACCTCTTCCCACGCTTCGAGGACTAAATCCCAGAGAGCATTTGGAGTTGTTGGAGGAGGCCAATTTTACCTCAGTACTCGCTTGACCTCAGACCACACATGTTCGATCGCAGTCAGATCGGTTGCGTGAGCAGGCCAATCTAAAACGTGAACATCATGTTGTTCCCTAAGCCAGCGTAGTACTGGTTTTGATGTATGGAAGGATGCCCGGTGATGTTGAACAGTGATTACTTCACATGGTTGAAGGTCACGGACAAATGACAGCATTACATTATCAAGGATATGTATATACTGCTCACCTTTTAAATGACCTTCAATCCTGTGTAAGAAACCTAATCCCTGGGCAGACATCCAACCCCACACTCCCACACTAAATAGGCTGACAACATTAGTAAGTGAGAATGTTTGGCATCGTATACTCTCTCAGTATGTTTGCATTGCGTCGAATAATGTTAATGCCAAGTTTGGTACAGGTAGGTAGGTCTAACTGATGGAAAGAATTTGAACAATTGATTTTTATAGAAAATGGGCTGGCAATACTGAACCACTGCACCAATCAAACGGTTCCAGGGGCTCTCAGCTGGTCTAAGACTTTTCCAACGACATCTCAAGCATCTTCTACAACTTGTAGTTCCTGAGATTTAATTTCTAGCCAAGGGTGGACGGACTGACACCATGAGCGGGAATAGAAGGTCCCTTTTGCTATAGTTTTGATACTAAGGGACCGAAAGCAGCGTTATCCGTGGAAGTAGTATGTAGTGGTAGAAATAGTAAAGCATAGGCCACAGAAATAAAGCCTATGTAGTAGGCCTTCACTGTTCAACTTTTTTAATAGGATGGACGATAATCGTATTTTAATTTAAGCGATGGCCCCTAAACGGATTCTGCTGGAGCCAATTCAACAATACAATGCAATCTCAAATTCACTGTCACTTCCACAAGGAAGTAATAAATAAGTAATTGAAATTTCAAGGTTTATATGGATTACTCTGTATTATCGTTACCAGCAGTATTTAATAGAAGTTTTGGTAACCCAAATGGGACGCCCCAACAGCCCCAACTGCTAGGTAAACCAACCTAATATGACCTAAATTCAAGAAGTAACTTGAAGCTTCTGATCTCATTAATTATTATTTTGTCAGGAGTGAACACCAAAACTAGTGTTCAAATAAAATCAGCAATCACTAAATTGTTTTATTCATGAACATTTTGGAAACACATTACATTCTTAAGTTTTTCTAAGGAGAAACCCATCAGTTTTCAGATTACGTTTCCTAACTAAGAATGGTAGAAAGCTTCTTGAAATAACTTTAAAATTAACAGTAAAATATAAAACTGTCATAGTTGAATTAGATATCAAACTTAAAAAATGATAAAAGTGAAGATTATCTATATTCAACTACAATTACAAAATATGATCAACGACCAGGATTCGAACCCATGACAAAATTAAAATTCATTATGGGTCAAGCACGATAACCACTGATCCATCCTATTAACCGAATAACAATATGTGTTTTTACTAGATTTCCATGTAAGACTATGGATTAATATGACATTCAGTGTTTAATTTATTGATATTATTTTTAAATTTTCTCTTTGATTTGTAATCCCTTATTTGTTTGTGCAAATAATTACAATATACGTATATCACAATTGTTCTGTAATGGGCTTTAATGTCGGATTATGTTCATATTTTTCAAGGTCAGGGAACTTCCCTCAACTGCGGGAAATTTCCCTCTGCGAGGGAAATAGCTGAGAATTTGGGAAATAATCTCTAAAGACATGCGACAATCTTTATGTCCATAGCTGTACAAGCATATCAGGATGCTGTCACAGCAAGCTCATTACTTCACTGGCTATTACACGCAACAGCATGCCGATGGCTCATCTTTTTCCTCTGTCCTTTCATATGTAGACAGCTTGAGAGCGCAGAGGCGTCGGCAGAAAATTTTCCAGGGGGTCTCAAGTGGTAGTAGCCCGTTTCTCTCCATACTTTTAGCACAGACCATAAAGGTTAAAATATAAAATTTAATGATAATAAAAAGTAGTTACCAAATGATGAATCATTTGCTTCATATTTCGATGACGAACATTTTCTTGAAATTAAGAATTGAATCACAAGAGTATAAATTGTCCAATTCTGAACATTTTAATCTGTTCTCACTAGAGAATGAAAGGTGAAGACATTTCAAGATATGTAGAAAAGGAGGGAGAACAAAATGAAAAAGAAAAATATCTGGTAACCCTTTACTAATACATTGTCAAATTCAAGTATGGAAAAGGAAGGTAGTTTGTCAGAGAATTGGCCTAAGGAAATCTTCAGCCAAATATTCCAAAATATAATCTTTATTAAAGGTGAACATTACAAAATTAGTCTATGTATTTTGTAAAATGAAATATTGTATATAAATCCATTCAAAATGCTTAGCGATACATTTTTTGGCATGTGTGCTAGAACTAGTGATGTACAGGCAGGATAAAAACTGAAATTGAGAAAAAGTTTTTTTACGAGATAAACACCTAACTGTGGTTGACTTTTTTTTTTTTGCTTTCTCATAACGAATATTCACTACTTAGCCCACCTTATGAATTTTATGATTAGCTTTAGTAAAACTAAATGTTCTAACGGTAAAAACGTCTAGAAAGTGCTTTCTATTTGCGTTAGAAATGCATTCTATTTACGTTAGAAATGCAATATATCTCAGTAGCCACTTGTACATGAGAGAAAGGTTCCGTCCACTTATGGCCTTAAGGCATCTTTGGCTCAAACGAAGGAGATTTAAATAATGCTACAAACCGTCAGAGGCAGCAGACCCAATATTTTTTAAATCTATATTTTAACTATCTCATTGATCATCAAATAATCGGAACACATAGTTTTCTGTGTTTAGTGGAGTCGCTAATTGTATATTTTTAAGCATGGGACATTAAACCGCGAAGTTTTATTTTCATGAAATGCTCATAACGGAATGTTCCAGATTTTGTTTGCAATTTCCGTATGCACTTCGAGTGAAGTGTTGTAGTAATGAACCTAGACAAGACACTTAAGGGAATATTCGAGGTCTCGCTACTAGCAGTACATCAATATTTATTGTAACAGGTCATATAATGGTGATGCTTGGTTATATGTCGTTGAATGCACTTCCAGTGAAGAATTATGTTTGCATTTGGATGCGCACAATATAGAGTGTGTTTAAAAATCAATGGTAATATGAGCACAGGGAACCCATATGGTTGCTTGAAAATTTGTCGTTGCACTTATATCTCCTTATTTTACATTACATTCTGCATTCTACGGATCCAAATAGCATTGTAAAAACTTCTAACGTCATATTACAGAACATAAAGAATTAACACAGTAATACGTTCTGGTTTAAATGTGTATCTGCTCTTGGCAAGACTAGTTCGCCTCAAAAGAAGGAATGTTGCATTTGATGGATGGATATATGTTCTCATCTTCGTTTGTTGGGTTCCATCAAGGTAACGTTGTAGAGTACTAATTCAATTGGGTAACTCTAAATTTAAAATTTCTACTTCATCATATCCTTACTTATTTTGCGGCCAATCACGTACTTCTGTAGGACAGTAGGACACCCTGAACGTATAAAGAAGGCAACTAAATATGTGATTGTGAACGTTATGCAAATGCTACTTGAAAGAGAACTTCAATTTTAAAATAAACATTACATTATGGCCCGCAGCTTACGCCAGCTATCGAGCTAGTATAAACCATACCATTCATTCCCTTGCAAATAATTGCCGGTATCACAGACACATATAAACTCCTAGACAGACAGCAATCCAAAAAGTATTATGAAATGTTGTGCCATTATTGTTTATTTAAGTACACAAGCAATTTAATCAACACTACAAACATAGCGGAAGCGGAATATGGAGGAATATCAGTAGCAACACCTCGTGTTCTCAATGACACATTTCGCTACAATTAATTAGAGACTGATTGATTGATTTCTTGCGTTCCTTAAACCAATACATTGTACTCATTTGTACATATGGTATAGAACATGTCCATAATAAGAACACACAAAAATTTTCAAAAAATACATAGAATACATAGAGAATTAAGTTTTGTAGCAATACTTTGACATTTATATGACATAATTCACTTTCATTATCACCTTTTCCCTTATAATAGTTAGTCTTGCAAGTACTCATCAACTGCATAGTAAGTTTTGTTTGTCAATGTTTTCCTAACTTCACGACAAAATATATTGATATCCTTAATGTTTATTAAAGTTTGTGGCAAATTATTGTATAGGGCTATACCGAAGTAATGCGAAGATTTTTCTATATTTTTTGTTCTGTGAGACATTTGTCTAAAATTAATTTTCTTTCTTGTCTCGTGTCTGTATATCAGAGTGTGTAATGTAGTCATCAAGGTTACTTTTTATCAGCTTTAACACATCGTATATGCACAAACATGAAGCTGTTAGCAGGTTTAATTGATTGAAAACTTTTCTGCGGCTCGCACGTAAATGTGCGTGTGTAATGATTCGAATAACTTTTTTTGTAGTCTAAAAACTGTCAATAGCTCATTTGAGGATCCCCAAAAGAGATTACCATATCTTGCCCCCGAATAAAATGTACCATAATATAAGGATATAAATGCCTTTTTATTTAGGATAGTTGAGAGAGAACTTATTACGAACATATTAGATGATACTGTACGACATAGATTTGTTATACGAGTTTTTCAATTTAGTTTGTCGTCAATATATAGCCCAAAATCTTAGTAATTGTGACACATTCTGTGGTGGTGTTACTTATGGTTTATTTATTATAAGCTGGGACAGCAGTATACGAAGGAAAAAAAGACAATTAGTTTTATCGCCATTTAGGATTAAATTATTATGAGAGAGCCATTTTTCAACTTTATTGGAAGCAGCATCTATGTTATCTTGCAATTCTGAAGCATTACTGCCTTTAATTAAGATGTTGGTATCATCATCGTACAAGACCATAGTCCCTTGGTCAATATGTGATGGAAGATCATTTACGTATATGAAGGAAAGTAACGGACCCAGAACCGATCCTTGAGGAACACCTAAATTGACAAGGGAGGGTTTGAGTGATATTTTTATTTATGCATGTTTTGATCTGTGTATGTGAGTTTAACGTACTGATGTCTAAGCCATGTGAATTCTAAGGGGAAATAAGTACAGCGTCTCCGAAGCATACTAAATGCTCCGTCCACCAACTTGAATTAATTGAAAATTATTCAAATGGGAATAGGGCAATTGACATACCAAATACGTTTAAAATTTCGTGGCCCTGAGCTCAGGAATTTTAAATAGGAACGGTGTCGTGTGACATCGTTTTAGGCGAACTTGTTTTCAGAAATTCAAGTGTCAAGACTTGTGTAGCCCTCGTTTATTTGCTTAGGAGATCGGGATTTGGAAATCTGGACTTTTGAGTTCCACATGTGTCCTATTTGAAAAAGGTTTTTCCCACTAGATTTTAACACGAAATGCACGAAATTGACCCACCGTTTTTGATAATTCTGAAGAGAAGCGCTGAGAAATGTTAATTTGTACCGATTTCGTTGTTATCTCCAGAATGTATTATTAGCGCACACGTATGAATTTCAGTGAATAAGGGAAACTATAGCGTTTGTTATCTCTGTCTGCCCTCACCTCTTGATCTCAGCAACTATAAGTCCGACAGTATTGAACTATACAACGTTTGATTCGTCATGATCTCGAGCAGTGCGGAAAATTATTTCTATCTCTAAAACTTACAAGTCTTTTTCATTTACGTAGTTTTCTCAATTTTTCTATGTATTTTCATATGGTATGTTTGTCCCCCTTTGATCTCTGTAACTACAAGTCACACAGTGGTGAACGATACATTATTGTATTCGAGATGATCTGAAACAGTGGGGAAATTATCAGTTTGACTCTAAAAACTGGCTGGTCTTTCGAATCGCTTAGTATTCTTCATCTATGCTCCTTCTAGATCTCAGTAACTACAAGTTCGACAGAATCCATTACCGTTGGATACTTAATGGTCTCCCACCATGGGATAACCTATCACGTGAACTCTACAGCAGCCAGATCCATTTCAATCGCTTAATATTCTCCATCTGTATGTTTCTTTGTCTCTCCTAGATATAAGTAACTACAAGTTACAGAGATAAATCATACACTGTTAAATTCGTAATGGTCTGAAACGGGCGAAAAACTATGAATGTAATAAAAACTGACAGGTCCTCGTCAATCGCTTAGTATTCTCCATCTCTGCCCCTCCTAAATCTCAGTAGCTACCAACCCGACGGAGATGAGCCTTACACTATTGGATTCGTAATGGCCCGAAGCGATGGAATATCGTTTAACTTTGACCCTAAACTGATAGGTTCTTTCCAGCCATTTAGTATTCTACATTTGTGCCTATCCTAGTTCTCAGTAAGTACAAGTCAGATAAATAATCTATACACCTTTGGATTAGTCATGAGCTGAAACAGTGAGGAAAGCTATGGGTGTGACTCTAAAACTGGCAAGTCCTTTTCAATCGCTTAGTATTCTCGGCTTGCACCCCTACCAGATTTTAGTAGCCACAAGTTCGACAGAGTCCCATACACTGTTGGATTAGTCACGGACACCGGTGGGGAAATCTTGACTGACTTTAAAATTGTCCGGACCCGGTATTCGCTTAGTAATCTTCACTTGTCCCTATTACCTTGATATTTTCTTTTGGATAAGTTATAAGATAATAATTTGAATTTATACGAGGACGCTTCGGTTTTGTCTATAATAAAACAATTACTTAGCTTGTTAAAAATTTTCTTAGTAAACTTCAACCTCGCCCTTCCTTTGAATTCTTAGATAATATATGCCCTTTTTGAGCTAGAGAACCAATCTCTTTTGAACACGAAATATCGTTTATTTGCGAATTACGTCAGCCAACCACAATTGTCCATTGTTGAACCTTGGCTTAAATTGGATGCAATCCTTAATTTCGTAAAGGGGTATACCTTCTCAGATCTAGCTTATATGAGATGTACATCTGCTGGTAAAAATTCGGTGCTTTAATGTCTTCTGTATAGATCCCATCGATTTTCTGCCATTAGGACTCTAAGAATTAGATGAAATAATTGTAGCAAATCACATACTGAAACATAAACCTACTAGCAAAGTTCATCCCACATATTATGTTCATCTGGCTTTACTTCTCAATGCGTAGACATGCAACGAATATCACGTATGTCTCTGAATCTAACCTGAGAATATAGAGAAGATAACATCGCGAATTTTTCATACCACATTGGGAAAGAATATTTGACTGATGTTTTACGAAGAAGCAGATATGAATGATAAATTAAGTACTGAAGTACCTAAATGTTACTTTAAAAATAAAACCGACAGCGTAACAAGTATAGCCTAAAAGTTAAAGTACACTTAAAATCAGTTCTGGAAAGAGCATATACTATTTTTAGAGTTTAGATGTTGTTATAGCCTAGGAACAACATCTGAAAAATACTTAGAGAATTCTAAGATAATTGCCCTGTAATTTTGAGATGACAGTTCCAATTTCTTTTGGGATCAATGGTGTTAGAAATAGACAATTGAAGGGCATAGCTAAAGATCTCATTTCTATGTTTCCGAGATATGATTGGGCACTATTTTTTCGACTCAACCGAAAATCATGTTGACTTACCCATGTTTAATTTTATGTTGCCCTGAATTGTACAATATGTATTGCTTTCCTGGTTTAATATTTTCCAACTGGTTCTACACTTATCATGCTAATTAACAACCAGTGAATCGTAATAAGTTCTTTTAACAAGATATATTACTCTTGTTTTCGTGTCTTTTATTGAAATCTTAGACTGCTTTTATTTGAAGTTTCACACTTGACATGTACTTCCTGCCTAGCACTGGATATGGTAATACCGAGAGTTATCCATAGCTTTCTTGAACTTCGTTGATTTTCTTACTTTTGTTTTTGTATTTTTAAAATAAAAATTCAAATGTCCGTTTAAACTTGAAAATAAGTACATAAAAATTTTCATCAACTGCAAAGGGGTACATTTTGTAAATGAGTAGTCTTCTTGACTCAACAATTGAACTACATTATTTTTACTACGGGAATTATGCACAATCATTCTAAAAGACCTGCAGATATTATGAGTTGCTTAACCATTTTATGATGCATAGCAATGATCTGAAACGGCGCCATTGCGTCTGGGGCACCAAGGATTGTTCTTTCAAATTTCGAAACACCGCGGTTTTCCCAATAGTGAATGCTTATTTTACTAACATCATGATTTTTCTCTGCGTTAGCGTGCGTAAGATACTCAGTGCATATATGTAGCCTCGTCTTATTAAAAGCGGAAAAGCAAACTTAGATCAATGAACGGAAATTCGAAATCCGCTTGGGGAATACTGTCGCGAATTCGGACTACATTTTTCTACAAATTAATTGAAACTTTTACATGCGAAAAATAAACTTACCTAAGTAAGTAGAGAATGTTTTGTTTAAGCTACAGGTCATAAAAATACATTTTATACTATTAGATAAACTTCGGGAACCTTTGTATTCTGAACCATGTTAAGCGCTATTGACTTTGTTCGACCGGTCTCGATTCCATTAACCTGTTAACTTTCTAAAATCCACAGACAACAGAGCTAACGTGGCCGAGTTTTGCTACTAGGGATCCTGTTAAGTGCGCAAGAGAACAACTTACAAAAAAGTTCCACCGAAAGTAACTGCTTCTTTATATATTTTTGTATTGGATGCCGTAAGTATATCACGGTTCCGTTTTAATTGATCAACCGAGTTCTCCGCCGTACACTTCAGCTGTTCTTGTTATAATGTTTTTATTTAGATTTCCCTTATTAGACAAATATACATATATTTGAAGGAAAACAAGACTCCTTCCTGATCGTGACTTTTTGAAGCAGAATTTGCAGGCAAAAGTCGTATTACCTTAACATGGCTCATACTTAACATAGTTATTTTTGCTTTGTTGTTTTATTTTTATAGTGGTAAACAATGATATAAATGTATTCTCTATGCATTCAATGTTATATGGTTTACAATTTTAGGTTTGATCTATATGCACAAAGGATTAATTTCAAACATTTAATAATTTAACACGCAGGTATAACTATGAACAACATGTCCGATAATCATGCAGGCTGTGAAATTATCATCGTACCTGTGGATATTCAACTTACGAAAGAAACAAAGACATCAGCAAAAAGTGAAAATGTTTTCACTCGCGCTGTTTTAACAAAGAAAGCGGAATTTAAAAAGAACAATACTGCTAAAACCAGGAGAAAGGATGATGCACCTTCTACAAGTACTAAGATTAAAGTCAGGTAAGTCTTCGTGCGTGGTAGGTTTGTTTGCATTTGTTCTTTTTCAGTTTTATTTTAAAGTAAAACTTTCTCCTTTTCATTACCTTCCACTTGATTATTTACTTTCGAGATTTTATTCTGATATGAATTACATTATCGACAAAGAGGTAAAAGTACATGTCCAGGCTGCCGGACCTTCAGTATTACGAATAATAGTTTTTCAAGTAGAATTGTTTTGGGCACTATTATATTTTGCATTAAGAGTAGTTATGGTATGGAAATGGAAATTTAGAAGTGAGGGTATAGTTTCGAAGCAATCATGCCATCTAACACAAAAAGTTCCGACAAAATAAAATGGAAAGAAGTACCAGTATATCATACTGGCGTATACCCGTTATTTCGAGCACTGAGTACAAGAATGTATCCTGTTCGGGAAGGAGATTCTTAATTATGTAGTAATATTAAGATATGGTGACCGCCCCGGGCTAGTGCTTACCTTTCCTGACTGCTAATCTGGAGATCCCAGGTTCGATTTCCGGCTCTGCTAAGAGATTTTCTCCAAAGCGTGAGCGTGTGGAACTGTGTCCACAGAGCATCATAATGCATTTGGGGAGCTGCTCTGAATAAAAGAGTGGCGATCAGATTAGAGAGCATCGGCTTTCCTCTTCCAACACGTCTGGTCAGCGTGGGAGCAGTAGACCAACAGCTCCCTCCGGGAGAGACCTCATTCAGTAGTGTATTGAATATAGCTGTTAATTATTTATTAAGAGAAGGTATCTGCATTGAGCATGTACTGGTTGTTATAGTGTCTTATTACTATTTATTGACGATTTAATGTTTAATATTAAGGACTTCTTTCTGTATATCATTATTTGTAACACTTCCCTATTGTTTTTCTTTGTGGTACTCTGTAAAGTGGTAGAACTCAGAGCCCTTAGTCTAGTTATTTTTTATAGTAAGTACAGTAACTTCACGGTATTTCTCGAGAACTCTCTTTTTCTACATTTAAGTGAGTGTAGAATATAACTCTTTAAACAAACCACCTTTCTAGAGTCTCGATTACGTAATAATCTTGACATTTTAAGTAGACGGGAAGTGTAAAAGTTGAGAAAATACAAGTTCATGCAAGCTATAATTTTCGTTACTTATTTATATTTACTAGTGAATGGATCAAATAGTTTTTTTTCCCTAATGCAATATGGTTTTCATTATGCCGGGCAAATATATTTTATTGCAGACGCCTGTGTGTGATGCCAGCCATTGAATTTTGAATCTGATTTATTTCTGGCTTTTAGGTGTCTCAGGTTGGAACAGGGGAGGGGGAAATGATTCGGTAAGATATAGGCTAGGGATTATGCTCAAGGTGCCGTCCCGGCATTTTTCTGATATGACAGGAAAAATCTGGAAAACCTGTCAGAACGGTCCTTTGGAATCTAACCCACGAATACTACGCCAACTTTCTACCACTGAGCTACGTCGGTTTGGTGCCAGTCATTGAAATTCGTGTTCTGTTAGGGCCGATATAGTTAATTTTATCTTCTGAAAGTCGTGTTTTGAGCTGCTTAAAAAAAAGGTTCTTGGGTTTTAACGGAAACTATACTTAATTTAATAAAGATCAAATTTATGCTATCTGATAGTCGTGTTCCTGGTCATTAGTATGAATCTAGCGAACTTAGAAGAGACTTCCGCAGATCGCAATTTAATAATTTCCTTCTTGATGCAGTTACGGATTTTGAGGTTTGCATTCACAAAAACGTAGAATTCTGATTTAAAAGGATAATGCCATATTGAACATAATTCGAGTTTTAATCTTTCATCCTCACTTTATATGGCAAAGAACCTGATTGAACGTTCCTATCATTACTAACGAGAAACAGAAGCAATACGAATCGACTCATCATTTGCCTTGATTATGTTCTATAACTAACACGCAATGAATTGGTAGCTCAATAGTAATTTCCTAATGCGGATTTAGATATAAAACTTTCAGACTGCGGTTGTCTTCACCCAGAAATATCATGTATGGGTTTGCTTCAAAGAGACCAAGATCAATATCTGTTACATTATCTCGGTTTAAGAATTTTCGATACATTGCTTTCAAGAAAGCGCGCTCAACTGATTCTACAAAAATCCTTCCCTACTGCAAAAGAGGTTTAGAAACTCTGAAACGTTTAATAGGATGCCTAGTCCGAAGTATAACTTTGAAATAAGTTGTAGCTTCTAATGGTTATAAATCTCCAAGTTTTGTTCATGGTCATCTTGGACTTCAAACTTTCCATGGTATGTTAGTTACATAAGGCGGATGCCGTGACTTTCACAGATACCTTTATTGTTCTTGGTTCCAGAAAGATGCCCACCAACAGTGGTACTTATTCTTCAGTTTACTGAATGACTTTGTTCAAGAAACTCAGGACGTCCCAAAATGTGAATAAATTTTGTGTATAAATTAGGTTCATATTCGTGACTAAAAATTGTCAGATTTTTTTTTACATTCAACCATGGTTCTAAAATAATTCAGTTTAACCAGAAGCTTGATTACAAATAACTTAATTTTTATTTTAGGTATATTGAAAACGAAAAGCACGATGGAGAAATTGTGAAAGGAAACATCACTGGCGCTAATAGTCCTGAACGAAATTTTATGTGTTCGCAGTGTGGCCATTCATTTCTTAACAGTTGGGGTCTCAAGAGACACTTAAAACGCCACTTTGGAAAGCGTGAATTTTCGTGCTCGAAATGTGGTAAAGCGTTTATTTTTAAACATCACCTAAAGGACCATGAAATGATTCACAGTGTGATTCGACCATATGCATGTAAATTATGTGATAAAGCGTTCAAAAGACCCACTTATTTACGTAGCCACATGGTATGTCATACAAAGGAAAACGAAAATCTTGACGGAGAAGGAAATGTAACTAGACTAGTGAGTTGTGAACAAAATTTTATATGTGCCCAATGTGAGAAATCATTTACTAGCAAATGCAGCCTCAGGAAGCATTTAAAACAACATTCTGGAATACGGCCATTTCAGTGTTCAGAGTGTGATAAATCTTTCGTTATGAAAGAGCACCTAAAATCGCATATGATGAGTCATACTGGGGTACGACGTTACGATTGTAAATTATGTGATAGAGCATTTGTTAGAGAGAGTAATCTACGTTGCCACATTAGACGCCATATAGTAGAAAAGTCCTTTCCTTGCAAACAATGTAGTAAAAGGTTTTCAGAAAAAGGAACTTTAAAAACACACGAGAGGATACACCGAGGAGAAAAGCCTTATAAGTGCGAAAAATGTGGAAAAACTTTCACGTTCATGTCTTCTTATACATATCACATGAATCAACATGCAGGGAACAGGCCATATAAGTGTGGGGAATGTGGAGGCAGTTTCTATTCAGTTAGTAATTTAAATGATCATCTGAAGGCCCATAGAAAGGAGGTAGGCACATAAACTTTATATAAGAAAGTAATAGAAAGGCAAAATGTTCGGAGCAGACAAATTGGTCACTGAAAGTAAAAAAAAGTTAAGAGCAATTATGTATTCATTTTTGTATGATTTATCTATCTTTTCAGAAGAATTGGTTAACTCAAAATCAATATTGCTGACCGTGTTGTAAAATGGTTAAGTAATCTAAAGAAAGCTGATTAGACGGCTATGTATATATATATATATATATATATATATATATATATATATATATACACCTACATATCAAAATTACTATTATTTTGAAGCTTGATCTCAGTGGCTGTATACGGTTATGAAGAATGTGTGAGTAGCGGTATTATTGCATTTTTCACATTTGACACCGGTATTAAACATGATTTGTATTGAACATTTCTAGTTGCTATTGTATTTTTCGAAAATTTTCCATTTACGGCGTTACGAAGGTCTCGATATGAAATTTCATTGAATTAGGTTCTTGTAATGAGAAATCTATGTAGTACAGATTAGTGCATTGTTTTCTTTTGATTTTTCTTTGGATGATGCATTTCACAAGGTGTAATGTTTTCAAATATTCACGATTAAATATCACATGTAATTAAAATTTCTTTTCCTGTATTATCTAAATAGACCTGGAATTAAATCCTGTAATGTGCTTTCAACGCCTTAATAGTACAATTTGTAATAGTTCCCAATTTTGTCCATGTCTTTAATAACAGCGTAACATATATGATTTCAATTTCAAGCTGCTATTTACTTGTTATATGCAAACATTAAGAAGAGGGAAATGTTTATTTTTATAACTTTCATTATATTTATGTGAACTGAACCCCTATAGTCAGAACTCCATTATATTTATATGACTCAGATTAATCATCCTATAGTATTGACCATAAGATAATCCATTTCTAACAAGGCAATTCATGTTATTCGCAACTTATGTTGTATGACATTGACTTTACATTGAATATTGATAATTGCAGGTAAAGTTAAATTCACTTTAGCAAATATGTAAAGTTTTCAGGAGAAACTTAATATTTCCAACATCCCACATAGCAAAATGACGTCCTAGGGATATCTGACGGATCTCCTGGCAGGATTTCGGGACGTCCGTAGGACGTCCTGTTTAAGTCCCGTTTACATCCATGGGAAGTATAGTTATAATTAATCCTTCGTATAACTATAGGAAGGCATATCCTTCGTATAGTTATAATTAATTAAATAATAATAATAGTAAGGTCGATTTAATTTATAGAAATTCCAGGTATGTAATCCCGCACGGCTTTCCGGGGGACATCCAGGGGACCTCCATACGGGATGAACTGTTTGTATTGCCCACAGAGTTATCCCACGGACGGCCTTAGGACATCGCTATGGGAGCAGGACCATTCTTACGGTAATCGGATCTAAATGGGACGTCCCAGGGACGTACTCTGCTATGTGGGATGTTTGAAAGTGTTAAAAGAAAAAATATACGTTTAGAGCAAAAATGTGCCAAATAGGTGTAAAAGAGAAAAGAAGTTCGTTGTAATATGTAGGTTATGGTGAGTAAGTACAATGTGTTAAATAGCATGTGCATCACATATAATCAAGAAGATTTATCCGGACAAAGTAGCCCGTATTTTCTCTGCCTTGACATTTGCGTAAATTTTCTAGCAAAATAAGCATGATTCATAGCACAGATTGACCGCACGATTATTTTTCCTCATGCGACCACATTTGTATCTGTTGATGAACTACAGCGCCTATTTAAAGAACAAATAGTGACAGCTTTTCGTAGTACTTTTTGTATTGTTGGCTGGCGGTAACTTTATAAAAAGGTTTTGTCAATTGCGTTTAATGGAATGTGCTATCAAGCGTACATGTGGCAAAATATGGTCGAAGAGCTGGCTAATCTAACCTGAACTTTGTTTCTATATGCATAACTTCTGATACGTGTAATCCTAAATGTGGTGCGAAATCAGTTGATGTGCGTAAAAGGACACATAAGCCCTTGACCAATGTGTCCTTGTACTCATGCCCTTCCTTGATATTTCACCGCATTCTGCATAGTATGCATCCAAAATAATAAACATTGGGAGTACAATTAACGCCAAATAACTGGAGAAGCTAATGTAAAGAATTATCTTTAGTACTTCATTTACCTTTAACCTTTCTTCGTTTTTCCTCCTGTTATACATTTTATTCTGATTCTCAGATTAGGATAAGCATTAATCCTAGTTAACATGCTATTCACAGCACGAAAGTAAAATGCTTTTTATGTGCGCAAGGATGCAACAGGAATAGTTTATCATCCATTCAAGGTATATCCAGCTTTAGCCCTACACCCAATAAATACAAATTTTGGATATGGTAAAGGAAGCGCCTCCGTGAAATAGGTTTACCTTCATTGTACTCTATCTAAGGTTTAAAACTTTTATGTGATAACTTATCGTCTTGGAATATTTCTTGCACGAAAAGGCTGCAAAATTAAATATATGGGAATAGTCAGTGTTCTCTATGTGCAGTTTCCACTCAGGGAGAAGAATTTTCAGAAATCCTGAACTGTAGAGATATTTCGGAAATTAGTCACCGCAGATTTTTCCGAGAAAATATCAGATAAGATCCTACAAATTGGACAATATTAATTCCACAGAACAGAATTTTACACCTTGGAAAGCGTCTGCTTTAGTTCCAAATTTATTTTATTTGCTATACGACGACTAACATAAAACGTGATATACCTTAGGGTTCTGAAATTCTGGATAGGAGTGAATAAAGAAAGGGAATAATGTTCTTTTTTTTTTTAGTTTTTAATGCATAAGTGGAGAGATAAGATCGCATTCTTCGGATCGCATTTCTGTTTGAACTATATCGACCATCGACGGAAAGTTGGAAAGCAGAGTTGGGAAAACATTTAGACATTAATTTTTATATATTAAGAAGCATCATTTGGAACCAAAAGGTACTTGTATTTTAGTACCACGTTAATTTTCATCAAAGATCAGAATGTGCCTGTAACCACGGTTCTTTGTGCCGTAACTCTTTTTTAAGTTTTCAAACTTCACACTAAGAACAGTGGAAAGAATTATTTGTTTTCTTCTCACTGTAGTCTTTAAGTCAGAACTACGCATGCGCACTTCAGTGCACACAACGTTACTAAGTTATTTTAATCAGTGGCCAACCTACTAACAACTCGCACGTAAAACAATCGACGAAGTTAGTAACATGCGTTTCTGAATATGAAAAGTTTGTACGGTGTCACCACAACAATAACTAGGCATATGATTACTGCCGACTAGCGATTTCTTTCTGAATACGGCCGACACATAAGCCATCGCAAACACGAATAGATTATGCATTTTTAGGTAGATTTCGAAGAAAAATTGAGATCGGTACTATATATATATATTTATATATATACATGCCAGTGACCATAATTTTGAAGATATTTGAACCAAGTTTTTTATGTTATTTCTAAGCTTAAAAGCTCGACTAAGTTCGTTAATGAGGGAAATCGGCCCAAGGGAGGGGGTTGAAATTTTGTAAAATATATATATCAGCCCCTATGGAGTTTAGAGGGGAAACTTTGTCTGCATAATTTATAGTACTCCCTATGAAGTTTACGGTGACACCAACGATTCAGAGGTAGTGGAGGTGGAAATTCGAATTTTTAAACCACGTCTTGTGGGGTACCGTTGAAAAGCTCTTGAGGATTAATCTATAAATCAATAACTAGTTTCTGGATACTGCTCATATAAGGCGAGATTTGATTTTTTGAAAATAAGAAATAAATCAGATCTACCTCAGCCTGTAGAACTGCCGAAAGGGATTTTTTTTGTATTTAGGTATATTTTAACTACATATGGAATTATTTTTTTTATGCGGCGGTGGCAGTAAATAAATATGTAATTCGCCTACTAGAAGAAAATGAAATACGTCAAAGCCTATGATTGCGTAGATTTTGAATTGTCAAGAGTCCCGTCGACCACAGTCTTTAAAAGAATCTATTAAGTAACGGAAGCAAGTTGCCATGTTGTGCCCAAATCCACAAAAGACGAGCTGATATATCACTAGGAGATGATTA
>JAGDQP010040015.1:0-17468 GCA_022664845.1 Lepisma saccharinum | reverse complement strand
CAAGCAAGTGGCGCCAAGGACGCAGTTTTACGGTAACCACAGTGACAGCTAACGGCGTCTATGCACAAATTCAGGTTTCATATTTACACACCTGGTAGTCGTTACTATGGAGTTTCAGTAGAAAACAGCATGTCGGATTTGATTATTGCATATGTACTACATGTGACTGTGTTTATCGTAATTACATCAGGGTGGTTTGCATCGAAGTCATTGGAAGACGAACCATGATAATATCGTGTAAGGTCTTAGCATCGTAAGCTGTCTTATATACTCTCCGATGTAGGGTGTTCTTGACAGACGTAAAGAACCTACGTGACGTTAGTATAATTAATAAAGAATTCAAGATATGGAGTGTTATGGTTTATACGTTATTTGTCGCAGTGCAACTTAAATACTAGTTAAGGGTTTTAGCATCATTTAAGAGTAGAGACACCATTTTACGCATATACGTAATTACTACTACTACTACTGATTATATATAAATACAATTCGCCATCCTTTATCTATATACTACAACACGGATAACCTATGCCATAGCCACGTTTTAATTTTTTCAGTTCTTTTCTCGTAGATGTATTTTCAAAGTTTAGAGGTTATAACTTATTCTGGTTTTGGAAATGTAGCGTTTAAGGTTAATGTAAAGCAAAGATATCCAACACAAGATGGCAGCATGTCTAATGTATTTTTATCGTCGCACGAAATTTCAGCGCTGCTCCTACAAATTCAAGCCTAGGGAGTTCAAACTTTCAGGGAAGAAAGTTCATAACCAATTCAAGAGTTCGATCAATGCCGATTTTTTTATTTTCTTTCTTGTTCATTGTTGAAATCGTTTCAATGTTGTTATGGATATCCAAACCTATGACAATGAAGCTCTTTTAACAATGAACAAGAGAAAGAAAATAAAAGAATCGGCATTGATCGCACTCTTGAATTGGTTATGAACTTTCTTCCCTGAAAGTTTGAACTCTCTAGGCTTGAATTTGTAGAAGCAGCATTGAAATTTCGTGCAACGATAAAAATACATTAGACATATATGGAGATAGTGCTGTCATCTTTTATTGAAAATTCTTGCTTTACATTACACTAATGTGAGTACACTGAGAACCGGACTCGCTGATTGAAAGAAGTTATTTTAATAACTTTGAGAACCATGTTAATGTAAAATATAAAGATTTTTTTTATTTTCATATGTTGTCGAGAAATTGAGTAGCGTTCTTAAGAATTTTCTTTTTGCAATAACGTTTTGTCAGGACAAGTTCTCTATATTCTCTTTTTACTTAAAGAAAAACTAGAATTGTCTCGAATATATAATACATATTCATGGATTTTCTTCTTTTTCTAGAATTCAATGACGGTAAAAGCTCTCTTCCTTGACCCTTTACGAGAGCTTAGGCGGTCACGGCCAGCATTTCCTTTCCTTTCCCCGTCTCCTTTTAAATACAACTCTCATGCGGTTTGTTTTCCCTTTCGCGTGTGTGTTTTTTTTTTTTTGTAAAATATCTCCTTTAAACTATTTTTGTTTACTGCAGTAACTTCTCTGCAGTGATTTTACAGTTCTAAATTAAGACTTTATTTCTTCTTATGCAAAATAATTATACAATTAAATTTAATTATATTTATCTGTCTCCCTCTGACCCCCAAAATCAGTTCGAGGACGCCAGAAGGCTGGTTTTTCACTAGGTCTGTGTTATGTGTCGAGATTAGTACTTGTCAATCTGTCGATCAGGTTGGGAAGAAAGAGAAAGACAATCTTAAAGTATCCAACAGTATTTTATTGCTCGCATGACTGCTCGTGCCCATCATGCAAACATCTAATTTTCTTGTTTTTTTTGGTTTTGAAATGTATCTTTTCTGCCAGATATTTAATTTTACAGCTAATTTCAAAATATTTTAGTTGGGTGTTCCTTGGTATGTTTGTGTGGGGGGATCTTGTTTTTCATTCCTGGATGCCAGAGGACGAATCAGTTAGTAACAAACAGTTGTCCAGACAACATCAGTTAGATCAAAATCGAGGAAACGAACAAACAAGGAGGCATGTATCTGCAATGATGTGTGGTAGCTATGTTTGCTTTTGTATTTTTATTATTATTTTCGTTTATGTTATGCCTATCAGTGCTCGAAGTGGGTTAGAAAATTAAGAGTACGCTTGCATCTAGTGCAATGAGCTGCCATTAATAAAAAAAGTAGGGGTACGCGAATTCCTTCGTTCCCCCCTCACTTCGAGCACTGATGCATATACAAATACATAGTGAATTATGTAAATACCAACTAAAGGATGAAACAAAAATTTGAGTTTCAATTATTTATTTATGATCCTTAGGCAACTTTGACTCAGGCAAGGGTTGGGTAAAGGAGAGGATGTTGAAAGATAGCCATTACCTAATTTAAATGTACTATCTCAGCATTTGCTTAGTGCTCAAGAAGACCCCAAGTACTGAATTTTATCTAGATTTTTTTCTGTTATCGCTTCAAGTGTACCCCTGAGAAAGTGTCTAGAATAGAGGGATGTTTTTCTTTTTTCGCAGCGACTTTTTAGCGGTTAATATTTAAGCATCAGTCATTACACCGTGTACTAAAGCGATCCATATACATTTGTAAAGATGTAATGTTAGGTTCGACTATTTAAAAAAAAAAATATTTTTGCAGCTACCTGCAAACCGTAATAATATATTCCGGGTTGCACACCAGGTCACTGGTAAATTCATCTATGTGCAATGCAAAAAGCTACGGCCCAAGTACACTTCCCTGTGGTATTCCTGACATCACAAATTGAGGAACAGATGCCACGCCAGATAGTACAACTTTCTGACAGATAAGTACTTATTTCCAATGGAAGTGGGGTGATGGAGGAAGCAAATGCATAGTACAGCTTCCTTTCACGTAAAAGCTACGTTTTAACAGAAGATTTTCGAACGTGTTCTTTGGAATTTGGAATCAATTCTCTTATAATAGCCTTAAGGCTCAATCCAAGTGGGGTTTCTCGCCTTTTTCAACTGTCTGCAAACAATCCTGAGTTGACTATTAATTTTTTGTTAAAACTAAATTGTACTCATTATTGAAGGACGAAACGAACTTTGGTCTGCGAAAGTTAATTTCTGTTTTCCTCTACTGAAATTTGAATAATTGACGTAAAATAAAAAGGCGGGAAACCCCACTTGGATTTAGCCTTAAATAAAAGGATCACAGGAATCGGAACTGCACAATAACCGCTCCTTCCACCCAATGATCCCAACATCGTGACCTTTTGATGTGAAATATTTTATGTTCTTACAGTAACCTGAAATGAATCGACCCTATCAATTGGATCTATCTCTGGATCTATCACCGGAATCAGAACCGGAATAGGCAATACCACTTATTTATGCTCATCTATGACGTCACATACACTCTTCCTTCTCATTGGTCTTCATGGTAATATTCGCATAATAGTCTATGCAGATATACCAAGCCGAACTTAACCCTATTTTTTTCACTCATTTAACGATTTGTTTCGAGATAGAGACCAGGCCAAATCGTCTTCTTGTACCCACTTCATAATATGTACAAATATCATTAAAATCCTTTAAGCCATTTTTTTTAAAGATAAAAATGAAGTCTCAAAGGAATAGTCAAATATACCAATTTTTCTCACTTTGTATAATAGCAATATTGGAGAGAAATTGAAATAAACTAAGCCATTGTCAATAAACAAATCGTACTAAAGGTGAACATAGACTTACGTGATATGTTAATATTGTTTTAACATTTATCTAAGAGCCTTAACCTTGCACTAACAATTGGAATTTGACTTAGACTTCATTGTTGCACTGAAATCCGATAGAAACTGTTAGTAGTGGATTTAACTTGGACTTAAAAGAATATTAAAATTTAGTTTAACATTCTAGAATATTCTAGAACATTCAGACAATAATTGAACCAAAACTACGGATTTGAGCCTCATTTCTAAGAAAATTGTTTCTTGGTGCGCAGATATAAGAACTTGTTTCTCAATTTTAAGATTTTTTTTTTTGTGTGTGTACATTTACCTAGATATTAAAGTATTAGCTACCAACAAACTTGAATATGATTGAAGAAAAAAAATCATGTTTTATGTACTGTATAAACGTTTATATAATACGAGATATAATAAGACACAATATAACAATATATTCATGAGCGTAACAGCATTTGAATTTTAAACTTGAATTTGTTTATGGCCTTTCGACATCTTTGACTCAGGTCGAGAGATATGTACATAGCATTGTTTCTGTAATTGTTGAATCATTCTGTTTGCATACAAAAGATTTACAAAAGAACAATTTGAACTATAATATGTTAAGACATTTGGAATTAACATGCAATGATGAAGTTCGTCAATGAACAAGAAGAAAATAAATATGTTTTATTTAATTTCTAACACGAAATAACTTAGATAATTGAAGATTGTATTTTGTAATTGAAAATTGATAATTGAAGCGTGAAAAGTTTAAAACCTTTTCTTTTTTTATATATATATATATATACTTCTCAGTAATCATACAATGCTAAATGATTATGTATTTCGTCTTTGGCGGGGAGACAGTTCAGGCTGGCGTTCACCTTTAAAAAAATGCCTGGAAGAAACGCTTGTTAACTTTACGAGTGAAGTGTAAAAAATTAACACCAACAAACAAATCGACAAGGTCACTTAATATGCATTCAAGATTGTTGGTAATGTATAGGTGTGTCTAACCGTAAAGGAATACAAACTAATTCTATGACAAATCAGTATGACATTCAGACAAATTCACTGAATGACACATTCATAATTAATCCTTCCCCATCCCCCCTACCCGCCATCTCTCTCTCTCTTTTCTATGAGTGTGTTTCCACGCATACAGTATTAAAATATCATAATCGGAAATTAATTATCATGTGTGAACGTTGCCATTTCACGATTTGATTTGATATGACACAGTAGAAACTATGAAACGTATACTGAGTCACAACTGATGACTGATGCTGGAAACGTGATGTGTACTTCATTTTTTCTTGATGTGTAAGTTTTAATTATCATAGGCGTATATTAATTTTTTACTGTGTGTTTAAATGCTGCGATGAAGTAGCTAAGGTCACTTGGTTTTAATGCTATTACCAGATAAAAGTGGATTCGAACTCTGCTCAATGTGTTCGTCATATCAACAAGATTTTTGGGAGACTTATCCACATATCCGTCAGGGGAACGCCGCAATATTACCTTTAGGTGCATATTAAAAAAAAAGATCAAAGCGCAATGAATCACCTAAATCAGGGTTTCTCAACGTGGGGGCCCTGACCCCCAGAGGGGAATCGGGTTCTGTTCAAGGGGGTAGCGAGATATATATGTGTGTGTGTGTGTATTAAAGTCTTCATTCAACTCACACAAAGTGAAACAAAAGTACTTTCGGGGATCGCCGGCCAGGAGACAGTAAAAGAGGGTCGCGGCATGAAAAAAGGTTGAGAAACGCTGGCCTAAATAATATAACTAACGCCTGGTTCTTATACAACCTGCATAACACTGGTGTCGTTCGGTTGCATGCAAGATAGGAGTTTATTCCATATAGGTTGAGAGAAAAGAAAGTCTACAAAAAATACACTAAAATGTTAGAAATAAAAATAATAGAAGGAAATTAAACGACAGTATTTAAGGAGAACTTGTATACCAAATACCATACTCAATTTATGTAGTGGATCCGATGTTAAAGTAGGCTGACTCGAGTTTGTGAATTTTGCTCCGACCTCAAAGGAAGTTGTGGCTAGCATTTGCAAGGTTACGTTTATGGGTTCGAATTCAGACTGGAGCATGGATATCAGAAACTTAATAGAATCGAAACGGGCAAGGTCATCTGGTTGCTAAAATGGCACCAACAAGTTTTAAAGATATTTAGTAAATAACTTATTTTCACAAATCGGTGTTAATTACTTAATATTCTTTGGAGCAATGTTTTTAAGGAGGTTTAAATTTATTCGAAAAATTATTTTATAATGTTTTGATTTTTTTTTTTTAATAGTGTATTGGTGTGTTGAAAGATCCACATTTGTCTTTTGTAAAGTGACTCGAAATCAAATGCATGCATGACCTTTGCTTACGTCGTGCTTGCTCTGAGGCAACCAAGAAGGAAAGAGATTCTGAGTTCGATTCTCAGTTTGTATATCGACCATCCAAATTTTCAACAATTATGCACACCAAAGGGATTTTGGATACGAGAAAATTAAATTTTTGTGTTGTTTCTCGTAACTGTATAGATCAGTTTGAATTGTAAAAAAATGAAACTGAATCCGTGACAGTAATTTCGTGTGTTACTAGCATTTCATAGTAAGAAGAAACCACTATCAGAACAATGGTAGGTTATCTCTTCAAACAATATACTTAGACACGTAATTCAATTTATTTACAGCCGTTAGACGTAAGGAGGGAGGGAAAATGCTGCGGGAAGGTCTCAGCCAGGCCCAAAATTCAAGGTACGATCCCGGCATTTGGCTAATGTGACTGAGGAAAAGATGTGTAAAAACCTCAGTCAGGATGCTCGACTACTGGAATTGAACCAAAAAAAAAAAAACTTTCGAATTCGAAACCAACGCTTTACCGCTGAGCTACAGCCATTCTGTACCTAAGCATGTGATATACTTAAACTAAACAAAGTAAAAATAGACATAAATAACAAATTCCCAAACAAATGCAAATAAGGTTCTGCATACTTCCTGAACTAAGCACTAGATATGTAAGGAAATTTATTTGTGGTATGTTTTTAGCATTAGGCAATGATATTTATTTCCGAATTTAAAATTTATGGATTTATTTTAACTGCATTTTTCTCAGCTCAGGTATAACGTGGGGTGGTTCTTTTTCCAAATAGTGGTCCAATTTTTGCACACAATTGAAAACAAAATCTCAGGAACAGACACACACAATTCATACGTGTAGTAGTGCATACACATGTTTAAATGGCGACGAAATGTGTTAAGTCATTGCAACAGTTTAAACATTGTTAGTGTGCCGTGTTTGTTGGTTATGCAACCTTTGAACATTTAAAGAGACCCTCTCCACCCTGCGTGTGGTGGTTTCCCTTTACGGTCCGACAGACTCACTTACTTACCTACTGACTGACTCTCACCTGTGTTTTTTTTTCTCTCGGAAAAGTTCCCCCCTTCAACTGATCCTTCTTCACCCCACCCCCCTCCAAACTCTCACTGTCTGTATCAATGTATTCCCCTACTTTCGTTTTTCTTCTTCTCCCCTTGACTAAGGTGTTCATTCGTATTTCTTCTTCTTCTTTTTCTTCGCGTAACGCCGTTGCTTGTAGTCGACCTCCAAGAAAGCACACCATAATCCAACGATAGCAAAGTTAGAATCGCGTGTCACTAACGCAACAACACACTCAACGGTCATAAGTCTTACCGTCAACAACGCATCTCAACAATTGAATTCGTTTTTATTTTCTCTCTCTCTCATCCTTTTCTTTTTCTAAAATAAGATCCATCTCTTGACTCGCGGTGCATCGCTCAACACACCCAAACACACAAAACAGCAGTGAGGTACACATCGAACCGAGTGGGTGAACGGGTGATTTTTTTTTGTGTGTGTGCGAAATCTACTTGCACGGAATTTCCGCGACATCGGATCACTGAACAAACTCATCCAGGAGAAGAATCTCAAAAAAAAAAAAAAAAAAAAATTGTTAAAGGTAAATTTTGATTCTTTCGGCAGCCTACTTCTTATTTTCTCTTCTACCTTTCACGAAATCTTTTCTGTTCTTTTCAAAGCGTTGTACTGACTGGTAGTGGTGGTGGTGGTGTTGTTGTTGATACTTTTATCTGTTTCAGGACACCGACAAAACCCCGATTTGTTAACAAAAGACGTAAGTAAATAGTTTGAATATTGTTTTCTTGATATTATCTGTGACATTTTGTGATTTGTTATTATATTTCGTGAAACATTTGTATAGTGAGAGACGAAACATCTCCATGGTGATTCTTTTTAGACACGTGTTCCGAAAATGCTCGATGAGGATGTAATTTTCTTATTAATAATTCTTTAAAATATCAGATATGTTATATTAGAGAAACACTGAACAGCATTTAAATTGCTTGATCGATTTGAAAATGTTTTAAAACGAAATTTCTTTTCTTATCGAAGGGATATTACTTTTGTCACGAACTGTACAATATCGTATTCACATAGCACAAATACGTATAATAGATATCTGGTTTAGATATTCAGTTATCTAATATGATATCTAAAATAAAAAAAGCTGGGTTACGTAAGTTAGACGTATAATAGATGTATAAATGCCTTACCTTTATACATGTACTACACGTATAGTAGATATCTGTTTAGATGTTTCTCATACGTTTGCCAGACATTCGCTAATGCTAATAGTGTATCGACCTTAATTTCAGAATGTCTTAGAACTTTCAAATGCTCTGTATATATCGATTTGAGTAATCTATTCCTACTCAGCCCGAGGTCAGAGAATAAATGACTGTATGCAAAGCTTGAAACATATATGTAGTAGATATATAATAAATATCGCCCGATAAACGTAAAATGTGGAAGCGATAACTATTTTGCTTGGATATTTATTAGACATCTAATAGATATCACAGATATTTTGGAGATCTAATCTAGGTCCATAGTCGTAATTTAGACTTCTAAATCAAATCTCGTGTTATGAATATATTGTCTTGTTTTGATAATTAGTAGTTCCAATTTCTCGCGATTACGTTTTTTTTTAAAATTTAGTATTTTTTAGAATTATAAAAAGAAAATGTGGTTAATTTTTCAAAGGCTGAATTGTACTTTGAGACACAATTTAATCTTCAGCCCTGTAAACTTCCCTCCTCCGCTGTTTCAGCTTTACTCTATAGCATAAAGAGAAACAAAAAGCGTTGTATTACGTAGTTACAGCGTCCTAATTGGAGCTTACACCCCCCACCCCGGTTTGAAATCCTGGTAAAACCACTGCTATAAAAAAATATCACCATTTTCCATTTTTTGTAAGTAAATAGGATTCGAATGCAGATTATTATTATTCTGTCGCTTTTAATTATTTATCTTACATTTATGAGTGAGACAGGCTGGAGGTATAACGGCAAGCTTTCTTCCAGGCCAGGAATGGGAAAGATAGTGCCTCGGTCTATGTACCATACTGACTTTCGCTCCGTGAAACTGGCGTAAACCTTGTAAAATCTCAGTAATCATGGCCAGCACTAAGATTCGAACTTAAGTGCTTATCGGAATTTCGCGACCATATTCCATCGTAATTTGTAAGTGCGAGGGAAAGAGGCCGTTGGGAAGACCGACACATGTTTTGGGTGACAATATTAGAAGAGATGTTCGAGACGTTTATGATGAAAACTGTTTTGATGTTTCCCAGGATAGAATCCAATGGCGAATGATTATTATTGCGGCGATGAACTTGCGAGTTCTGTAAGCTATAGAGGTAGTTTAGTTAATCACTAAATACGGGGGAGGGGTTGATTGATTTTGAACTCGGAGAAAAGTTTATGACGTCCATAAGTTCGAAACCGACAGTTCAAAATGGGTTTCGAACCCCTTGTGTTCCACCGAGAATCGTCCTTGGAAATACATGGTTATGAGATGAGCAAAATCTTTAATTTAACGGTGACAAGCTAAAAAACATATATTGCCTGCCGTTTATATATTAAAGCAACTATTTCTTGGATATGCGACACATTTCTTGGGCATGGGGAAGGACGTATTAACTCAGGGCAAAATCCAGGCCTAAGCCTGGTGTGACTGAAGAACAATTAAGAGTCAAACATTAGCCATAGAAGTGGACGTCACTCAGAATTTCCTGATGTACGAGAGAAGTACAGTATGTTTTCGCTAAGTCATGACGCTTAGCGTAGACTGTTCTGTATTAAAATGTTGCATACCATTTAACACATTGAAGTAATTAAGCATTATTTCAGAGTAGTATACTTAATTATATATTTACTTACTTGTCCAGGCTTAAGGAACTCGCAAGTTCATCGCCGCTGTAACAAACATTCTCCATAAATTTCTATCCTGAGCAAGATCGAGTCAGTTTCCATCATAAACACCTACTTCTCGAAGATCCCATCTAATATGCGGGATACTACCACATTTTTTTAATATGCTCATGTGGGCAAGTTGTAACGCTTCGATTCTCGCTGGAGACAGAAGGGGTCCGAAGCTCATGTTTAACCATAGGTTACGTCCTTATGACGTCATCTTTATCCGATGGAAGACAAAGGCAAACCACCATCGGTTCACCTTGTCCAGCAATCTTCGGATCAGAACCTGACATAGAGCAGAACACCCGTCATCATCATCATAAACATTTCCCCACTCATCTGAGACGTCACTTTAACCAATCATCGTAATCGTCTTGTTCATGGCTTTGCATAATATGAAGGTTCCAATTTCGACTAAAGACTATCGCTAGATTTTACAGACATTATGGTCAACTATGATAGTTAAAGGTCATATAATTTAGATAAAGCAACACATACAGGATCTCGAGTTCGAATTTCAACTCAAGCATGGACTTTATTTTAATTTTCAATGTAAAATAGTTTTGCTATTTGGAACATTAAAGGTATAACCATTTCCCGCAGTCTCGGGTAATGATCGATAATTTCAGAACTTCGCTGAGAAGGCCACGTACGCCAAACACCATGCCCTGACTTAGGCTCATTGCCACTTTCCCTAGTCCTACGAGACGGATACTGGAATGGTACACAGAATTCAAGTCCTAGTTGCTACTTTCCATTCTTCTTTCCCGAGAGATGTGCTTGCTGAAGGTGACACTCCCTCAGACTAGTGAAAGATTTAGGTAACCAACTTAACTGAATGAAATAAGTAATTTATATCAAATAAATAAGTCACTAAACTAAGTAACTACATACGGTACTTTTGACCTTGAGACACATTGACGTACAAACGGATGAGAACAGTTGGATATTTTCAACAGTACGCTTCTCACACAATGAAAAGGAAGCAGATATGTATTATTCGGAATTTCCCAACGATATTTCCAAGACTCTTTTGTTCTTAGAAGTGAATTTCTTAAGAATTTCCTTGTACACAGCATTAAAAAAAAAAGAAAGAAAAAAACTAGAAACGCCCAGCAGTTAGAGCACCCAAGTTACTTCTTCTTACCGTGCAACTCTTTAAATTAAAGACATGGGTCTATCCCCGTTTACCTTACCTCCCTTATAGCAGAAATTATCAAGTAGCGGATACCAAATTTAAGGAACGGAAATACGAAGGCTGATATCATAGCTTACATGTTTCCAGAGAACGAATACAGACACAATAGCGTTATCATAAAATATTTTGTGCAAACCAATGGTTTCGAAACTCATTAACTCTCTTTCAAAATGCTTCGAAATTGGTAGTTAGACTAAAATGTCAATTCCACTGGGAAATGAGAATTTTGAGACAGGTCTTGTCAGCACTGGACGAATGGTTTTAGCACATGGTTTGTACAGTCTTTGTGAGTTCTTCCAAGTAAATACCGGAATGCTGGCTTTATACATAGACCCTAGCAGCTTGCTTTTCTAGTATTTGGAATGATGTTTGGCGTTCTAAAGGGCTGAAATATAAAGAGATGATTTGTATTATTATTAGTAATACTAGCAGCAGTAGTTATAGTAGTAATAGTAGAGGTAGTATTCCTATTACTAATATTTTGCTGTACTTTATTTCTGCGAAGTGGAATATAAAAGACAAAAGTATGCTGCTATTGATCCAAAGCATCTTCTCGGTGCATTTATAGTGACTGACGGAAACCAGGGGATAGTTCAATCGCAATCGCCCATCCCTACTTTAATCCAGGACTTCGCTAATACGTCAAAGTGGAGCACAAGGGAGAGCTGGTATGTTCCACTAGGCTTTTGCCTAAGCATACCCGTTGTGAAAATGTAAAACAGAGAAGGGTATGTTTATCTAAATCTCTAACTGACTAACTCCTTGGCTTACGGAAATCACAAGGTCATTGCACACTAAAAGACGTTCGTCATTGGATTCTATTCTCGCCAACGTATAACCAGTTTTCACCACGAACATCTAACTCTCGGAAATCTCCTTCTAATATTGTCATCCCAACGACGTATCAGTCTTCCCAGAGGTCTCTTTGCCCTCCAGCTTACCAATCAATATAGAATTTAGTCTTCTTTCTTTCACCATCGGAGCTACATGTCCTGCCCATCTTGTGATTTCAATACTCCTATAATGTGGAGTCCGTCATACGGTATGCGGAGTTAATCATTATGTAATCTCCTGCATTCTCCGGTCGTCTCGTCCCGTTTCGGCCCGTATATGTTTCTCAAAGCCTTATTTTCAAACATACGCAATTCATATGTATTTGTCAGGGTGCTACTTCAACTTTCGCAAGCATGAAGTATTACTACCAGAATAACCGTTCTGTATATTTTCAATTTTAGCTTTATTCATATCAATCGCGAGGCTAGGAGCTTCTTGACTGAATAGAAACATGCGTTGCCCGATGTTAAGCGACTATTTATTTCTTCCGCGATCTTGTTCTTACTTCTTACACATGCTCCTAAGTATTTAAATTATCTTTACTTTCTCTATGATCTCATCCCTAATTAGTATGTCTTTATCTCCATCATCCTCTGTTTCCTCTGCTTGTTATCATGTATTTTGTTTTCTAGACGTTCACCTGTTGATCTATCTCATCGCACGCTTCTACTAAGACATCGGTGTTGCTCTGTAGTGCCTCTATATCGTCCCCTATTAAATCTACATCCTCCGCGTATACGAGCAGTTAATTCAAACCATTCAATGTTAGTCCATTTTTGTAATCTTTTAATTTCTGAATCGCATATTCTAACGCGAAGTTAAACAGTTATGGCGACAAGGCATCAGTTGTTTCAATCCGCTGCGAATCTCGAAACTATCTGACATATTATTACCTACCCTTACTCTGCTTATGGGGTCGCTGAGACACATCCTTGCTAGTTGAGAAAGTTCTTTTTTTGGAATTCCAAATCGTATCAAGATACTGTATAGTTTTTTTCTTTTGATAGAATCATATCCTTTCCTAAAATCTATGAACGACTGCTGAACCGTCTCAGTTATATTCTCATTTCTTCTGTAATATCTGTCTCAAGGAAAAAAATCTGGCCCAACGTAGATCTAGTTTTTCTGTAAATCAGTATTGGTAATCTCCAATTATTTCATCTACGTATATGCTTAGGCGTGTTATCAGGATACTTTGTAACATGTTGGGAGTAAGGAGATTGCGCGGTAATTATTACAGTCCGATTTATCGCCTTTTTTATATCCCGGAACTATTATTGAGGGTTTCCAATCCTTTGGAAGTTCCTCCTTTCTCCATATAGCACTTAGAAATGCTGTTCTTTCCGCTTGAATTAATTCGGCTCGGATGTGGTTAATTCTTGAAGATTTGAATTATTGTGTAATATTACATATACCTCCGTTTGTATAGGTATAAAATTACATAATATACCTGGTTATTCCATAAGTAATGTATGTGCGATGACCGCTACAATGACACCATCTGACGAGCGAATAGTGAAATACTGTAGACGGCACGTGCCATAGCTTAGTCGTATAGGTCACTTGATTGTGCAGCAGTGTGTAGAAGAAGAACGGTCTACTCCACGTTTTGGAAGTGTGGCTTGTGTATGATCCTCGGAGGACCACATACAACATGTCTTGCTGTATGAATTTCACCAGGGACATTCAGTCAGCGGAGCGGCACGAAACATCAATGCCGTATATGGACAGTGTGCTGTGGATGTACGAAAGTGTCAGAGGTTTCGGTCTCGGGACACCAGCCTCATCGATGAACCATGAGAAGGGAGACCTGTGCAGTTGGACAACGATGCTCTGCGAGCAGCGTTGGAGGAAAATCCAATGCAAACTGTTGTAGAACTGGCCAACAAACTCCGTGTCACCATATTTTAACGTTCATCGTCATCTGCAGGACTTTGGGTACGTGTCGAAATTCTGAAAATGGGTACTTCATGCGTTAGCGCCTCAACAGAAGCAGCATCGAATTGACATCTGCAGTTCCCCTGTTCGCCCGTCACAGACGTGAGCCATTTCTGGAGAGAATAGTGACAGGGGGTGAAAAGTGGGTCCTCTATCGTAACATTACACGCAAACGGCAGTGAGTACCTAAAGGGAAGCCACAGGAACTGTGCCAAAACAGGATCTCCGCCCCTGTAAAGTGATGTTGAATGTTTAGTGGGATCTCCGTGGGAAAATCCATTTTGAGCTCTTGCCACGTAACGAGACTAATCAATGCAAATGTCTACTGTCAGCAGCTTGAACATCTACGGACTGCATTGTTCGAGAAACGTCCTGGTCTGGTTAATCGCAAGGGTGTGCTCATCCACGGTGATAACGCGCTCCTACACATGGAAAGAGATCGAGATCCAGATGTTAAGATCTAGAAATTTGGCTGGGAGAAACTCCCCCATCTGGCATTGTCACCAGATCTTGCACCAATAGATTTTTCTCGCAGCCTACAAAACCACCTTTTCGGGAAAACACAGCAAAATGAGGATGACGTGCGACGAACAGTGATCCAATTCTTTGCCTCCAAAACCAGTGGCATCTTTCAGCGGGGCATTTAACAACTGGCTCACAGGTGGCAGAGTGTTGTGGAGTCCGATGGACCCTATTTTCCTTATTAACGGTAGTGTTCCAGGTAAGTTATCGTTGTTTTCCTCGCGGTGCAAAAATACGACATTACTTATGAGATAAGGTGATTTGTGATAAGCTAGAATATCTTCTGGTGATACCTGTTTTGATTAAAGTCCCGCTGAAGTTCTTTTTAGTTTCTTTCACAACAATATCACTTTATTTTATTTTCTCCATACAAAAAATTGTTTTGCTTTTATCACTGCGTTTTTACCCTTGCATTTTTTTTTACATTTACTTAACTTCACTGATATAGGATTCTTAAAGTCAGGTTACGGTTTTTTCATCGTACGCGATAAATACAATACTTATTTTCAACATCAGGCCAATAGGTTAGAAAATCAGGTTAACTATCAGCACTTTCGCATTTATTTTGTTTTCTGTTCTTACTAGTAAACTCTACACATTAATTTACCCAGGAGGTCTTCCTCAACACAAGTTAATTTATTTTACACCATTACAGATCCGAGAACCACGACATCAACATGGCAATAAAGGACAGAACTCAGTGTTGTCAGAGCGGGAAGTATATTTTCCCACTTAGAATAGCTCTGTATAAACACACGTCCAAAGAAATTAAAAAAATAGGTACCTTGAAATTACGAGCTTATTGTAATATATACCGTGTAGTTACCTCACACTGACAGCATACCATATTCCAGCGACAGTATGCTTTTAGTCCGAAAATTCAGAACCGGTATGCTTTCAGTCCTAGAAAACCAGAGCGGTACGCTTTTAGTCCTAGAAAACCAGAACCGGTATGCTTATAGTCCTAGAAAATCATAGCCAGTATGCTTTTAGTTCTAGGAAACCAGAACCGGTATGCTTTTAGTCCTAGAAAACCAGAGCCGGTATGGTATACAGATGCATACCGTCTCACTTAGACCATGATTATGCTTTCTATATGGCCATAAGCTCAATAATAATAATAATAATAATACGGAACTTGGAGTACGGTCCTGGGAGATAAACGTACATCGCGAGTGATTGAAAATAGAGATTTGAGAAAGTTGTACGAAACGAAATGCGACAAAATGAAAAGATTAGAGAATGGAGGAGATTGCATAATGAAGAACTGCAGAGACCGTACAATTCACCCGATTTTATAAGAATATGAAATCACGGCGGCTAATAGCAGATAGAAGAGAAACAAAGATGATTATATTCCATCGTGGTTAGGAAACATAATGGGCAAAGACCTTTGAGAACATGAAGACGTCGTGAATATGGACAACATACGACAAAACTTCGGATTTTTCACATCAAAACAAGGAAATAGTTTCTTTGAAGAAATGTTCAGAATCTGCATAGTTTCGTAGCTACAGAGCGATTAAGAGAACATCACAAACGACGTCATCATATCGACCAATAATGGTGTAAGCCATATCGGCTTAGTGAATCAGAATGAAACTAGCATCCAAATTAATATGGTTTAATAGAGCAAGCATAGAAATGCCCCTCTAAAATGCAGTCTTCAATTATAAACATTGCTTAAACAGATATGTTGGCTACAACTTCGATTGTCATTTGTTCAACCGTTACGCCTTGCATCATTATCTGCCAATATATGACGTCATTTGTAACGTTGCTGTATTAACTTTGAGCGCCTGTAGCTCTTAAACTACACATTTTTCCAAATTTCTTCAAAAGATTTTGTTTTTATGTGTTAATCATCTCCAGAAGTTTGTCGTATTATTCCAGTGACACAACATACCGTATACTTGACAAACAGTTAAAAAAAAAAGAAAAAAGAACACGGATAGCACACAAACATTTTTTGTGTGTTGAAAGTTAAAACTGCCGAATCATTTTCCCTAAGTAGCTCATTTTCCCTGAGAAGTTCCACCATAATTGCTGTTGTCTTTTATTATCTTTGCTTAAGTACTCATTCATTTCTTCAGCTTTATATTTCCTCGCAATTAAGTCAAACATATTCCTCGCAGGCATGCCATTAAGTACTTCTTTCTGACCTTGACGTTTGCCTTTTGTTTTATAATTATTATTGGAAAACAAGCCACCCTTTTAAGCAATGACTGTCTTCTAAGGCAGGTCTTGTATTAATGTCCATAGTTTTAATATAGTACATCCTAGGCCATTGTATATTTATGTAAGGTAGGAGGCGGAAATTTCGTCTTTCTAAGCTTTAACATTTTCTTTTAAAGGATGAAAGTCGTTTGAATCAAGATGGCGCACGTATGCGATAGGGTGATATTTTATTTATCGAAAAAAACAACCTTGAACACAATTATCAGCCGGCCAGGAGGAAGGAAAGGAAAGCTTTGCAAAAGACACCCAATTTCGCCAGCCTGTTTTCGAAATACTTTTCATATTTAAAACAGGAATGTATTGTATTGTGTGTTACACTCCATGTATGTTACTTTAACATTATTTAATGAACGAGAAACAACTATTTGGACAGTTATTAATGAAAAATTTCAGTTAAAAATTAATTTCCAAATGAAGAAAAAACATAAGTCGTGAAAAATAGTGTAGAAAAAAACATGAAATCGTATTTTCTAGATAGGTCTCAAGACTATTTGAATTCAAAGCAATATCTAGCGCTCCAGCTGAAATAATTATAAATTGTCTTTAATAAAGAAAAATAGGCCCTTTGTTTGGCCTTGCGAAACTGTACGCACTAACACCTTTTAAAAATGTAGGGTGAATACCGCTATCACAGACATCTCACACAAACTACCTACTGTGTATGATGGTGTGTATATCTTCAACATTCCTGTGAAATGCGTGGGATAAGAATCAAATTATTAATAATTAAGAAATATAC
>JAGDQP010040013.1:6896-17469 GCA_022664845.1 Lepisma saccharinum | reverse complement strand
TCAGGGCTTGGTGCAATTTGCAATGCTATATCAGAACTTGGTGTGTTGCTTCACACCAGTTTAACACTAGTTTATGATAGTACACTAGTTTAACTAATGCAGCGCGTACGAACAATGCCTTCACCACCTCGCTTGTCAGGCAGAAAGGTTGCTAAGTTCCACCCCTCTGCCGTGAGATTGAGTGACCATGAATACTCTCCGTACCTTTCGAAATGAAGTGAGCCGAAGATGCCCGAATGAATTCTCCTTGTCAGAGCATAGACATAAGTTTTCTTTCCTGCTTGTCCGCTTGCAGTCAGTATGCGAGAAACTATGTAGTTTGGACTTCTTTGGCGTGGAACTAAAATGAACCTATACCATTTTCTATCGATTTCCATGTATTGTTGTTTAAGTTTCTTAAATTAACACACGGTTTATTCTGTCAAAATGAACATGCTATGGCCACAGTAAAGTTTTGCAAGCAGTGATGTATTGTTCATATTGTTCAAAATTTTCAACAATCCTACCCTTATTTTTATCCGATATTTGTTCAATGGCGTTTGGTTCGTTCTGTTTTTACACAATGCGTATGGTAAGTAGGAAATCTCATGAAACAGGGAAAATAAAATTATTATATGTCAAAAACTAGGCTAAAATAAAGTTGAAATGAATTAAACACCGTAACATTTGCGTTATCACATGTATCCCAAATACAGAAATTTATTGAAGCGAGGAAGCAGAATTGAAGAGTTATGTGGAAGAACTCAGTCGCGAGGGGTCCGTGCCGACCCCAGTGATAAACCCACGTTTACAGACAAGTTTGGTATTCGCTTTGCGATGAATTTATTTCTTTAGTGTCTCTAATATACACTCCACTAAAAATAATTACGAGTATTTGCTGGGTTCGTTTACTTATTGTAATTTTGACTAGTAAATACCAAATACCAAATTGTCAGAGAAAACGAATCCCTCTGCGTTGGGTCTTCCTGAACCCCAAAATATACAATAGTCTATTAATATATATTTGTATTTATTTATCAAATATTTTACTAATAATGGAAGTTATTTATTCTTTCGTTTACACAAAGTACCATAAAAACTACACTCTAAACGAAAAAATGAATTGAAAATATAAGCATTCAGCAGAACTGAATCTGATCACGTGGGGTCTGCGCAGAGTCCATGGTACATCCGTATTTCAACACAGTTCATCGTGTGCTAACATCGTAGACGCCAATAGGTAGAGTGGAACGAGAAACTCAGCTACTAGAAACGAGCAGAAAGGATGGTAACAAATCACTCCTACAAACTAATTCAAATATCTACTGGGGTATGTGCGGAACCCACGTGAACTCTCTACGGTTAACACGGGTTAATCGTTGTTCCGTTACGTGGCGTATTAGCAGTATTAGACCACTAAGTATAGGAATAAATCTTAACATGAGTGCAAAAAGATATCAATACAGAGAAGGAGGGTGAAAAACCAAACGCTGGCGCAATGTCCGTGTATTACATGAAAATGTTTATCTGATGTTCAGGTTAAATTTAATTTAATTTGAATTTAATTTTTAAGGCATTTAGGCAACTTCTCATACCTGATACGCAGGTATACTCAATGCTGATTATAGACTTTTAAAACGCTCTCCTGTAAAATGAAGGGAATGGACAAAGCACACTCTTTTCCTTTAGTCTTCAAATGTCTTAATTTCGAAATCCAAGATGTGAACACGTAAAATTATCTAACTTGGAACAACTGTCCCACTCTCATAATATCAATATATGAAGACCACTGGAAAAGAACGTGCTTTGTCCATTTTTGTCAAATTGAGATAATATAACCATCTGATTGCTCTTTGGAAAACCTTTTAACAAACTATAATACATGAAGAGTATATGCATAGTCCGTCTGCTACACGCAAATCTTTATTTGATGTCCAGTTATACACAATACTAATTGTCGACTTTCAAAACGCTCTCAGGTAAAATCAAGGAAATGGACAAAGTACGTTCCTTTCCTGTTCTATTCATATCATATTTTGTGCTGGCGAAGAACACAGAGGAATTCTGAGGTCAAATATATTGAATTTCGAAATCCGCGGTTACGAGAAATTTGAGATTCTCAGTAGCATAACGACATTGAACCCAATTGTTCTCACATGTGATCATCATCGCCAGTGTCGATTAATATTGGCCCATATTAGCCCACTTGATGCAATGTGGGACCCATATGGGAGCTACATGGGTGTGCCAATAAGAAAATTAATTTAATATTTTGTATGAAATGTTTTGATTTGCCGTGGAAGGAATCGTGCCGTTACCCCTTTGATTAAAACGTACGGTAGTCCGTTATTTGTGGGAGTAACTTAGTTTATTTCTTCGGAGGTCGGACAACTTCATTTCTGGCCTTCTATACCGTTTTGTTTTGGTCTTTACTTATGATTGGGATCTTGGTCCAGTTGGAAAGATGCTCGACTTCTAACAACGATTCGTGCTCGCGTCCTCTCTTCACTTTCCAGTGTCCTTGAAAACTGAATTGTGCCTGGTTTTTATCAGTAAAGTTACTGGAAATTTAAATGCAGATGGGTTGCCAGATTATTTAGAGAATTTTTTTTGACAATTTTAGAAAATAGATAGGCCTTAGATGGCCAAAGATGTAGAACCCACAACTCTGTCCCATATTGTCGTTGTCCCATATCGTTGTTGTCCCATCGTTGTCCGCTGGCCAATGTGGACAAAATGTTTGCCATTCTATATGTCGATAATCGATATGGGACTCACATCG
The DNA here is from genome assembly GCA_022664845.1 of Lepisma saccharinum. Classification (NCBI taxonomy): domain Eukaryota; kingdom Metazoa; phylum Arthropoda; class Insecta; order Zygentoma; family Lepismatidae; genus Lepisma; species Lepisma saccharinum. The sequence continues at coordinate 14,708 of JAGDQP010040013.1, read as the reverse complement.
AAATATAATTCGGGTCCACATTGGCCAACATTCTTGTGATACTGAGGAACCAAAGCATCGCGGTATACAAATGTGGAATGGTAGGGAGGAACTACATTTTGGAGAACAGTATCAACGTGGCCGCCATCATGAAATCCTCCATATTGGATGGAGGGCATTTTTGCTGTAGAAGGTGGATCGTATGACATATCGATCAACACAAGAGTTCCCAGAAAGTCATTGCAGATGTCAAATTTGACCTTCCTCTTATAGGTTCTGAGTTATCTTTACTGAAAGATGGCCACCTGATATGTGAATGGACCCCGATTACAGCCTTGTTTCTCACAAACCCATAAGGAACTGAAGCATCGTAGTACACAAATGTGGAATGGTGGGGATGGGCTACATTTTGGGGCACAGAATCAACGTAGCCGACATCTTGATATCGGCCATATTGGATGAAAGTCATTTTTTTTTCAAATCGCAAGTGGGTAGTGTTACACATTAAACAATACGAGAATGTTCCCAGAAAGCCATTTCATGTGTTAGATTTGACCTAAGGGTTACGGTGTTAAAGTTAAAACGCTACTGGATAAATTAACACATGCATGTACAGCAGATTTCCAGTGAAGATAACTCCGAAACCATAACCGGTAGGTCAAATGCAAATCTGGGTATGACTTTCTGGAAACATTCTTCTGTTGTTTGATATGTCACACGACCCACTTGTCATTTTAAAAAAAGACTTCTATCCAATATGGCTGATACCAAGATGGAGATCAGGTGATAATCTACTACAAAATGTAGCCATTTACCACCATTCTACATTTGTATACTACGATGCTTCATTTCCTTGACGATTTGTGAACTATAATTCTGTACTGTGACAGAATAGTGTTTATTTTCCTACTATATATGCACAAAATTTGTGGCAAAGTGGTACGTGATGCGACTTTTTAAATGTCATTCTCGACTTCAGCACACAGAAATACAGTCAGAACACCTAGAATTAAGAAAATAGTTTTTGCATTGGGGACCAGTGTTATCACTAATTATCAGATTGTAGAAAAATTCAGTCAAATACAAATATTTGGTAAACACAACGTTATTGAGTTTGAGGGATAGCTTTCTCATGCACTGAGCTACTCAATTCTAGAGCGTAATAATATACGCAAGTTATACTCGAGCTTATATATTCTTCTTTGAATCAGAATATCAAAATAATATGTGAAGAATGTGAATATAAAATCTGTCATAGATAGATATATAGATAGATGTAGATATATGACAGATTATATATTATATATAAGCTAGTAAAATAAAATATAAAAAGTACTTACATTTCATAATACAAAGAAAGGCATACATGAACTTCACAAACACAATAAAAATGAAGCAACGTTTCGCCGAAGGCATGTTCATACAATAAGAAAGGAAACGGACAGAGAGAACTGGTACTAATGAGCAGCATGTTGCCAACTTGGAGACTCCTAAGCACTACAATATACATAGTGGCCACAGTATATATAGTGCTGTAAAAATATGTATAGTGTGTGTGTCATATTATCATGGACGCAAAATATGCTGTTGGCAAGTATTTTTCCACCGTCAGTGTTACACAGAGTAAGTGTCAATTATATTTCTACATGCATTCCCTGCTCAAAACACCTAAACTATATTCTTATTCCCCATTTGGGTCTTTCGGACCGAAAAAGGGTTAAATATTAGAAACAAGTACCTCGAGCTTTTTAGTCTACTGTAATGCGTGTATATTAGAGTTCAAGTTTTAACTTTTCCCCTACATATTTAATACATATTTAATATCTGAAGAGAGTTTCACACTGTGAGAACCTGTACGAAAGACAACGTTACCCATGTTGTTAGTTTTATAGAAAATCACAAAATTAATACGTTAAAAGTTATCAACAAAGCTGTAACGGGATAGTGGTATTATCCCGTTTATGTGGTATTGTCCCGAGAGTCGTGGCTGAGAAGTAATTTGTAACCCAACACTAATGGCGTGATTACTGATGGCTTTTCTGAATACTTTTCCTATGAAGAGTATCAGGATTAGAATGTTCAGGACGTTTTATTGAGAAAAGAAAACATGCATTTATTATTTCGATAATTTAACGAATTAATATCTTGAACTTTCCTTTTATTTTCAACAAGATACATCTTTCTTCAATACACTTGTGCAACTTTGAAGAATAAGAACAATATTAACGAATGTTTCGTGTATACTCAGTCTTTTATATGTCTTGCAGAATGATCGTTGATCACCAACACATAATTAGAAATAACACGCATTGTCCAATACTACAACAATATATTAGCATATGCACCAATCACGTACGTCTCCTGTATGAATTTTCATGACAAAGTATTGTATGGTAAGTAATGTAGATACTATCAGTAAAATTGATATCCATATCTGTTAAGTTTTGTCAAAGAATGGGCAGTTCTGAAAATGCCACATATATTTTCATTGCACTGAACTTCTGTGTCGCTGTTGTTTTTCCACTTGATTTCCAACACACGATTGATGCGTTATGCTATTTTTGTGATCAAACCTTGTTTTCCTAATGGATTGTCTACACTTTTCATTAGTGTCACCGAAGCACGCTCGACAGTTGACATTCTGTCCACTCAGAACTCGTGGAACCGGAACGAACCGGATCGCCGTTCAGTTTGGTGAATATCTGGAACCTTTCTGTTCCGTGTAGTCACTGTAGTAATCATAGATCAAAACAGGCACCAGTATATTAATGAAAATACACTGTTCCGCTTTGTCGAAATTTCCCTCTCGAGCCCTGCATTCACTCCTTGGATATATTCTGTTTCTGACATTTATAAGAATCCAAAGACATTCCAATTACGTTTTTCCAAGTTGAGCACCCAAGTTTTCAATTACGGAGAAAAATATACTCGTTTTCTTTTGATTTCTGCAGATACTGTTCTTCGAACCAGTAGTTGGGAAAATGCTTGAATTTCAATTTAATTTTAAGGCCTTTAGGCAACTTTCGTTCAGGGATGGATGATGATGGAATGAAGAACGTGGGAGGAAGCTGGGTAACTCCGAGAGAATCCACGCACACGTTGTTTGTCTATCACAAAGCTCACATGGCATGAACAGGGATTATACCGATGATTCCAAGCACCAGAGATGAGCGCCCTACCACCGAGCCACTGCATAACAAAAAATATTTGAATTCGCCATTACAACTAACAACACTGGAATTACATGCACTGGCAGTAGACGCAGGTTTACATTGTTTGTGAAGCTGCCAAGTGTCTTTCTGTGGAAATTGCTCTAACGCTGATACCGTCCGCCAACATCCCTTTCTTAAAGAAAAACTTAAGTATTTATTATATTATTGAACATTGCGCGTAGATTCACAAATTTCAGTGCAGATGCAACAAACACAGCGAATTATGAAACTTCACTTACACCAAATTAATATTGTTTTCGGTACAAATGAGAACAGCACAACGTTGAAACAAACGCGCAATGGTTGATGAGGATTCCGTAACTTACTGAGAACTTTGAGAAATCTTGGTCAATTTGAGATTTCGACATGTACATCACTCTCCTTACACTGGTTTTATTTTCTACAGTTTTAGGGGTTGCAATAACAGACACTCCCAATTTTTTCTCTATTCGTTCGTCCTTTTGTGTTTTGTGTGTGTGTGTAAATTTCAAAAAAGCATTAACCGTTTTCTTTCTCGTGTTTGGTTTTAAAATTTCAAGTTAACGATACTGGTTGCTTGGGCGAATTTCTAATTGTTTTGTAGAAGTTTATGGAAAGATAAAACGAACAGAGGGTGTAAGACTCGTTCTCTTCGTGCACTTAGTTTCATCTCCAATTTGGTTTCAAATTAGAAAGCGTTTCGTTCTTGAATCTCTGTCCAATCACGTAGTTCCAAAGTTGTCAATTCATGTTCCTGTTGTAAATTCCTAATACTTTTCAGAGATGTTGGGAAGCGCAAAACTGGAGACCTTGCACGAATATGAGTTGCACGGAATGAAACCACTTTCTATTTAAAAACAGCAACAATTTTCGTCAATGCACTCATATGGTTTGCAAATGAATTAGTTGGGTTATATCGTTTTAGAGAAGTCGTAATTTTATTGCTCTGTAGAGACAATGAAAAAGAGATAAACAAATATTGCTGTGTTATCAGACAGTCTGGCTACGTTTGTTGGGGTGAAAGGAGACATACATAAACACTCATCCCCTAAACAATTAATCATCTAATGAAGGAGGAATGTCGTTGGCAAACAGTTTCAAAACTTGGGAAGAAGAAACTATATTGGCGTTTTCAAATAGATCGAGTTTATTCCTCCTTTCTTGTTAAATTTTGAAATATTTGCCACGATGTACATTTCAACAATTCTCCTCTAAATTAGAGTATATATGGGTATAAAAATTTTAATCGAAAAGTGTCATTATAAAAATAGAAAGAAAAAGAAATACCGATATATCATACTGCCCCATTTCAAGTACTGCGTATTATACATTAAGGTACAATTTAAACAGAAAGGACAACTTTTGAAATCTACTTTATTCGTAGGAAAATAATCAAAATTATTTGCATATGTTTGTCCACGATACAAATCTATAGCATTAAACCAATCTTCAGCAAATTTGCTATGGGTCCTTCACTTGAGCAGAGAAGGATCGTAGGCCATGTCTCCTCCAAATACACGACGGTGACGTAATACATCGACAAAATTCGGGTGAGATAATACTTGTACATAAAAATAAGGGGGAAAAGTATTGGTCACTTTAGTGGGAATTCAGGTGCTTTTCGGAGATACAGGCTGCCAGGGGCGCGGGAAAATGAACTATAGAGCTTCAAATTTCAAACACCACGAACGGCAGAGCTCATACAATATGCTTGCAACAATTAGTGCGCAAGAGATTTTCCAAAGGAAGTTGGAGAATCCCAGAAATTCTCTGAAGGTGGGTCGAAATGAGCATGAATGGGACGACTTTGTAGCAGGTAACAGAAATTCGTTTGCGCGAACTCGATGTCTCAAGCAGACTCCATATACTGAGCTATAATTTTATTTAAATTTGTCCTTGCGTAAAAATTAGAAATAAGAACTACATACATCATCGAATGTTTTGTTTATTTATTATCAATGAGAGATAATGTCATTACCTGTATCACGGTGTATCAATGTATGACGGTGATTATGTCTATCATCTTGACTCATATGGAAAGTTGTCTAATTTATGTGCATATCGACCTCCCTTTTCTTCAGACAATTTCTGGGAATCATCTTTCTTTGAAGACTTCCTTGCTCACTCATTGTATAATTTTATAATACACATTTTTGAAAAGAGCAGGTTTGAAATATGCCCATAAGCTCTACCGTTAGTGGCATTGAAAATTTGGAGCTCTAAAATTCATTTTTCCACGCTTTAGGCAGCATGTAGCAGAATTTCGACCCCGTTGATTAGGCCTTTACGCTACCACCCTGTATATACTCTGGTGGGCCAAATTTCTGAAATTAATAGAATTTTTTTGTGCGTCCTGAAATCCACACTGTTTGATCAATGTGTACCAAATTTTGTACGGGTACCTTATTTAACCCATAGAAAGATTGTAGATTATCTTTGATGCCAAAATATGCATTTAATGGTCAAATTCCTTGAGGTGACTACCAAATACATCGTAGGTCCTTATATTCATACTGTTTGATCAATGCAGGCTACATCTGGTCCCATTATGTAAACTTACTGACCATAATTTAAGGAATGGCTACCAAACACTTTCAAACCCGCCCAAACGGAAAGGTATATTAACTACCCCAGTAGCACACGTTGATTAAACTTTGATAAAATCATTTCATGTCTGCCTCTTCAATGGTTTATTCAACCAAAAGCATTGATTCAGCGTTTAATCAACGTGTGTTCTACTAGGGTAGTCATATACTACAACGTTTCATATGTGTTCCTTGTAAATCATTATGCTTTCTAATCGCAAGCATATAGTGGCAATTTAAAAGCTCATAGAGCAGAAATGTTCCACGCGCATTCTAGAAGCTTCAAACAACAGAGAAAATTTTGTCACAAGACTAAACTGCATAGTCTTTTATTTTTAATATTTCTGTCCATAACAATGTTTCAGAAGGTGAAACGAAGAAAAAATAACCCAGGAAGTCAGAAATAGTTTCCTATTAGTAGTATACGCGACACTCGGCCTCACTTGTGGAAAATTGCACGAATTTTCCGTACCTGCCTGATAGCAAGTAGTCTATTTTCCAAGGATGTACGATACGCTGTGTTGCCGTTTTTGTTTACAATGTATAAAAGGCTACGAACACATTTTCTCATCCCCTATGAAAGGCTACGACCCCTTTTTTCGCACCCCCTATTTATAAAAGACTGCGGCACCTTTTTTCAACCCCTATCAGAGATTTCATAAAAGACTACGAAGCTCTTTTTCATCCCCTACTAGGTTCTTATTCCAGTGCACGATAGCAGAGGTTGCACAGGAACATAGGCTAGTTAACTATCATGGACGCCCTCCAACATTATGAAAGGGTACGAAGTTCTTTTTCATCCCCTACTTAATATAGCAGAGATTCCAACACAGCACAGCTCCTTTTGCAACCCTTATTTAACATAGTGCACGTTAGGCTACGAGTTCGTGAAAGGCTGCAGCACCTTTTTTCAACCCTTAATGAACCCACACATTTTATAAAAGGCAGAGATTCGCCACAGGCAACCTCGATTTAACATAGCAGCAATATATGCTAGTAACGACAGCCCTATTTAACATAGCAGAGATTACACCAGTGCACGATCCAGCCCCTATTTAACATAGCAGAGATTCCATAAAAGGTTATGAAGCTCTTTCTAAACCCCTATTTAACATAGCAGAGGCTACGGCACCTTTTTTCAGCCCCTATTTAACATAGCAGAGATTACACATGAATTAGACCAAATAAGCAGAAATTTGAAGTCAGTTTCTATACCACACCCTACAACCACAACCAAGAGTCCTAGTCAAAGGTCAAATATTTGACCGTGTATATCTTGTAAACGGCGAAACATATTAAGATTCTGTTTTCACATTTGGTATGAGGGCATCGAAAATTATATGAGGGCCTCGAGGTCAAAGGTCAAATATTTAACCGTGCATAGATCGTAAATGACGAGACATAATGAGATTCTGTTTTCACAGTGATATGTATTTTGGTGTGCTAACTTCGCCCCCCCCCCCTGGTCGGAAAAAAAATAAAACTTTAAAGGAAATTTATTTTAGTCACGAGAATATTAAATATGAAAACTGCATGTTTCTACCTGTTGCTGTTTCCGAGATATGGCGGTTTGAATTTTTCGAATTTTGCTATTTTGGCTCCAGAACTATGAAAACCTCAAATTATGTTATTTTGTTCACGGCAATGCTGAATTTGGAAACAACTTGTTTCTACCTATTATTGCTAACAAGATATGGCGATTCGAATTTTCGATGTAAAATTGATAAACTCGCAAATTATATGTTATTCGGTTCGGTGATGCAGAATTGAAATTTGCTTCTCTCTACATATTGTCGCTTCCCAGATATGACGGTTTGAATTTTTCGAATTTTATACTCAGAATTGAGAAACTTGTTGATTATATGTTATTCGGGTCGGTGATACAGAATGTGAACTTTGCTTCTCTCTACGTATTGTCGCTTCCCAGATATGACGGTTTGAATTTGTCAAATTTTCGAATTTTAGACGCAGAATTGAGAAACTCGTAAATTGTATGTTATTTGGGTCGGTGATGCAGAATATGAAAACCTCGTGTCTCTGCTACTTACTGTTTTTGA
>JAGDQP010040012.1:0-17048 GCA_022664845.1 Lepisma saccharinum | reverse complement strand
ACCAGGGATTAAATTCAGAGTGGGTTCGGGAGTGCTGAACCCGCCCACCGAATTTCTAGGCAGGGCTGGAGCTCACCCAGCACTCTTATCGCACGCCATGGACTATTCACATAATACATCTGTCGACATTAAAACAATAAAAATTGGTCAATTACGATTCAACGATTAGTATGGGATGCACTTGTTAGAAACTATAATTATTTGGATGAGAACCCTCTCACCGATCGGCCTAGCAGTTAATCCCTGCCCGTCATCCCTCTCACTTTTTCACTATGCTACTTTCCCGCAAGGTGAAACGTGCTCTGACGTCATACATCTGCCAGTTGGCAATGACTTGCCTAGATACTCCTTTGAAATTATTAACGTTCAATTTTTTAAAAAAATCTTGGTGTTATGTACTGACGAGAAATTTTCTTTTTCTGATAAGGTTTATCCATAAATAATGCTATGAGATTAATTGGTTTTCTGTATAAACTTACCGATATTAATCACCTATCTCTACTGAGTATGTTTTGTAATTCCTTTCTCTCCACAAAAAATAATAGGGTAAGGTAAGGTCATTTGGTGATATTTTTATATGAAATGAATGTTTATAAGGAAAATAACAAACTATTTTTGTTAAATTATATTTCTATATTGGAAGCATCCTTCTAGGCAATGTTTTCCACTAGCTTACTAAGACACAATAAACACACAGTAATTGAAATAATAATAATGAAAACGACACCAAAGGAGAAGGTTATTTGGTAATAGTGGATAGGTTATTTGGTGACATTATGAATTATTAACCAGAACTTTCCCTAACAAAATGTATCACTCTGATTCATTAGACAATTTTTTAGAAGAGTTGTCTCACATGAACATTCAAGTCAATGTCCTGTACAGGACAATTTTCATGAAATGGTTGCAACCTGGTATAACGTTATTTTTTTTGAAACGGCACGACGTCGTATTATTAGACATTTGACATCCCCTAGTGATGATATACAACGTATGTAAAGTACGCACGGCAATGTTGCAAACTATGGATAAGACAGCAAATTTTTTGTTTCGCGATTTTATACAAATATTTCCCGAAACTAATGTATTTTGTTTTGCATCACCCTGTATAGATAAAACAGAGCTGTGAATCTAGAATAATGGAGACATTCCAGTTGAAACCTGTCATTATTTTTAGGAGAGGAACCGAAGGCCGTTTCGGTGACATAGGTGAGAAATGTCAAAAGACAGACTGAAACTAATTTTAATCGAAAGTTCATATCGAAATATGTTTTTAAAAAAAAGTTCTCGAAAAGCACCCTCTAGCAACTCACGTTATGACTCCATCAAAATGGCGGACAACAAAGGTTCTCATATGAAATTCTTTTCTTCGCCCTCAACAAAATTCAGTGCACTCAAATGTCCATATAGCACATGAAATCTGGTTAGAAAACTCCATGGAATCTTCTGACACTAATTTTGTTACATTTACAAGCATATTGTGGGAGATATTCAGAAAAAAAATCAAAATGGCGGCGTGAAAATAGATGACCCTTCAGATTTACGTGCCAATATGGAAGAAACAAATAAAAAATTCAAGAGAATATTTCAAATAAAAGTTGAAGAAAATTATGCTGTCAATAAATTACCCAAAATCTCACCTTTTAATCTCTATTGGTTGTGTTTGTAGAAAAGCGTCTGCGGAGCGGACTGCGAGAATCTGTTTGTAGCCTGACACATGAATGAATATTAAAAGTAAGATCCTGGTTGCGCTCAATCTTCAGTAATGACACAACAGTATTTAAACAATACGCACACACATACACATGCATCCCTACACGTACTCATTGTATATACTGTATGTGATGCACTACAAGAGTCAACCTAACGACTAGGCCCTAGGTATTTCGCGTACTAAGTAGCTAAAATCAAAACGGGTTCGATTCCCGGTGGGGAGACAAGTGGTTCGGATCCTATTTTAAACTGTAGGTCTCGTCCTTAGTAGCTTACCAGCTCGTTTAGGACGTTAATAACGATTCAAGTTATCAAAAGTGGAAAATGTGAGGAAACGTATGGCTGTAATGAAGTTGAACTTACCGCTCTATAACGGATATTTACAAATGTTTACGTAATGCATACAGCAGAAGTTTACAGGTTCGTTAATTTTTTTTATTGACATCATACATATATAATTCTGTAAATAATAAACAGTACAAATATAAATTTAAAGTTTTCTATGAACACTTTCATCATTAGACTTTCGTTAGATATTAAACTAAATATATCAGTGAAAATTAAATATATTGGCGGCTGGAACGAAAAGGTTCCAAAAGGTCCCAGATGACTATCCGAGAAAATATCTCTCAGTTCATATCCTTGAAAGGGTACACCACGCAAAGGGTACACGTATATATTAGGGTGGTTCGAGAAAACTAATCTTTGTTTTTCGGGAGGCTATAGTGGCCCATGCTGCTAAGAAGAAAATGAAAAAAAAAAAAAGGAAAACTAAAACCAGGTAAAATCTTCCAATCGCGCACAGTCTTTGAAATACAGGAAAATTCTGAAAATGGGTCATTTTTCGTTTTTTTTTTTTAAATATTAAACATGCTTTGATGGAAGTGCTATAAATTTGCCTGTAAATTACACGAACGACATAACTTTAAAAAAGTATCAACACAATTTTATAATAATTTTTTACCGGTCAGGTTTTGCGACCAAAAATGTCACTTTTTACAAATAAAATGTGAATTCTCATGATCTTTTATGAAGCGTATCAAATGTTGTCATACAATTGCTTCTTTACAAAGTATATACATTTCTCCATACAAGCTGTAAATTACCAGCTGAAATTCGACTAATTATGTACTCTGCTGTTCGCATTCTACGCGTTCCACCCACAGCTTTCCCAACCAGCCAGCCACATAATGTGTATGCAGAAGCAGATGTTTACAGCTATTTAGAAGTTAAGATATGCTGTTCTAAATCCTTCAATATAGTACTTGTAACTTAAAATTTTGATTTATGAGAGAACTTAGGCATTGCTGATCTAGACAATAGAGAGGTTCTGACGTGTCCATCTCTGGACTGATCTTCGCAGATTTTGCGTGAAGCTTCTGACTCAGGCAGTTAAACATTGCGTCAAATTGGTGTCAAAACTGAGTGTGGCAAACAAAAACTTTTCTATTCTAATTTGGCATTGTTCCATATTGAATTTGCGATTCTATGTCATCAACGCTGATTTTCTTTAATATATGTTGAGAACTTACAAGTATCCCGATGAACTATCTTCAGCATATTCTGTTACAGCGAAGCTCATTTTAGGAGTTAAGAAGGTTCTAATTGACTTACGCCTAGAAACTGACTGTCTAGCTTTTAAATTTGCCTATAAACGAACTCTCTGATACGTTTCCTTTCATCTAATATCATAGTCAGAAAGAAAATTTTCAGAATGTCCAAAAAATGCATTGGGTTCATTGATGGCCTTTAGGTATCTAAAACTCAGATCGGAATAGGTGAGGGGAAAAGATGTGTCAAGGAATCGCCCAGGTAAATGTATCATCCAAGCATTTGCATGGTGTGACTAACAAAGAAAGAACTCTGTCAGGATAGTCGACCGCTAGGATTTGACTCTGGACCTCCTGAATTCTAAGTCAAGGCTCTTCCGTTGAGCTACGGCCGCTCGATTCTAATTTTCCTTTTTTTCATTCTTCTTAGCACCATAGGCCACTTTTCCGCACTATAGTCTCCCGAAAAAGAAAGATTAGTTTTTTTCGAACCACCCTTGTATATATCCATTTTTGCGAAGGTATTTTTGAATTTTTCTCTGAATAGCTCCCACAATATGCTTGTAAATGTAACTAAATTAGTGTCAGTACATTCCATGTGCTATGTGGACACTAGAGTGTACTGAATTCTGTTGAGGGCCAAGAAAAGAATTTCATATGAAAACCTTTATCCGCCATTTTGATGACGTCATAAACTTGTTTTTTGAAACATATTGCGATATGAGCTTTCGATTAAAATTGGTTTCAGTCTGTCTCGACATTTGCCAGTAACTCGAAAACTAAGACCGTTTGGAGAGATCTGTTCCTCGCCTATTTTTTTTTTAATTTAATTTTAAGGCTTTTCGGCAACTTTGGCTCACGCCGGATGAATAAAGATGGATGAATTGGTGGAATATGAAGAAAGTGACAGGAAAATAGGGGAGACCCTGAGAAAATCCACGCATACGGTGTTTGACCACCATAAAGCCCACATGACATGGGAATCAAACCGACGACCCCAAGCGCCAAAGGTGAGCACTCTACCATTGAGCCACCGCGGCTCCAAAACCGTAATACGGATGTACTAAAAAAAAGAAGAAGAAAATCATCAAATTGTTAGTAAAATCGAAATAGTAGGCACTATTTTTCACACACTGAACATGCTACAAAACAATCCAGTACAATGTTTGATATTAACCAGCGACAACATTACATCCTGTTGTGTGTAGGTTGAACTTGACCCTTGTTGGAGCCAAGGACAAAATCTGGCCTTGGTCTGAGGTAAACTGGTGTAATCAGTTCTTCAGGTTCCTCTTCCTTTTTTGTCTCCTTTCATGATTGCAGAAAGACCTAGTAAACTTTTATACTCCCTAGCAGACGCCGTAGTGGTGATCTCAGTGAAATATGAACCCGGAAGAATATACTGTAGTGTCTGTAGTCTATAGTTCCACAACGGTGTGTTGCTGATCATCTAATGGTTGTCTTTCAAGGATAACTCCCAAACAGTAGTTTAAAAGCGCATTTCAGTATGTCATCTCCTCCGCCTGTCTTGCAATTCCAGTCCATGTGGGACTCGATATGCACAGTAAACGCCTCTTCATTTGTGTAACCATTCTCAACAAGGAAAAGGATTTTATACTAAATTATGGGTGCCTATAACGCCAAAATTTAACCCTAAAATAAATGTTGTTGATATTAAAATGTGTTAACACTTTACATTTTAAGCTTTTACAGTACCTTAAGACTAGAGACCTCCCGTGTTACACTTTATTATAGCCATGATATTTATTTGTTAAATAAATTGTGACATGGGGATGAAATTTGGGGACGTGGGACCCACACGACGCCTTTCCCCTCTTCATTTGATCTGAACTTTCTTCCTCCCCAAAATTTCTTTACTGAGCTAAACATATCACATGGAGACATATCATAGCTATACGCGGGATGTGGTATAACGGCCTACCACAATTCCGTCATGGTTCCGTGATCATCTTAGCTGTATGAGACCTAGAGTTGTCTTGGAGAAGACGTACTTCACTGTTCAGGAGTCCTGACTTCTTTATTTTCTCAGTGCTGATTTAAGTGAGTTCTTGAAGAGGTCGCTGTAGTAGATTGCATCGATCCGATCCAGTCCAATATAAGTTCACTTACCCGCGCGATCATGGCGTCGTTAACAGCAGTTGCCGGTCTTGCCTTATGTGGTTCGTTGTTGACACGTCTGTCCTCCTTGAACGCTTGTTCGTGTGGTTTATTGTACGGAGTGGTTCGGAACCTACTTTACCAGAAACTATGAAGTCCCGTACTTCGAAGCTCAGAAGTTTATTCCCACAATTCGTAGCAATTCTTACTGATGATGTTCAGCAATAGTTTTCGTCTTTCCGCATTGTCCTTATTCTCTTCTTCATTATTAAAACATTTGAATTTCTTAAATAATACCAACTTAATTTGTGTTGTTTTAAATGTAAACACCATTTGCCATCGACAGAGAACGAAAATTGAACGCTGCAACGTAACTGGGAAAAAGTAAAAGTTCTGGTCGTTCGCGGATTCGAACTCATGCACTTGGGAATCAAAACCACAATAGCCACGCGCCCATGGCTACGGTTCTGCGCTAGACAGACTTCAATTCAGGAGAGTTCTTGCAGCGCTACGATTATAGCAAATTTGTACATTTTTTTTTCTTTTCTCATTCCACAGATGTTGAATTTGCGGAGTTAACTTCCGTACTAGCTCATTAAGCCCTTGCAGAAAATATGTAGGAGTATACATTTTAGATGGTCCCAGTCCGCCCTCTACAAAAGGCAACAAGTTTCAGCGAAATCGCTGCACTTTATGAAAAGTTATGTCTGGATAACCATAGAAACCATACATGAACATAGAATTGAGATCCTCCTCCACCCGCTTTTTTCTTTGCGTGGAATAAAAAGAAGGAAAAGATGTTTTACGTCGATTACAGGAAACTTTATGGCGAGTTTCTATCTGATTCTTTATGTCTAGTTTAAACTAATTTATGTTTCATGCACTCTATTACGTCATACTTAAAAACAAGATTGAAAGTAGCAAAGAAAGTGTTAGCAAGAATGTCCATTTTTTTATTTGTCTCTCTCTTTCTACCGTTTCTTTCACTCATATATTTTAAAGGATCTGTAGACACAATCTTCCTGCTTGGATTCACGTAGGCCTCAGATTGTATTATCACACTGACATACAAAAAAGGACTGCCATCACAAAAGAAGGTGGGAGAGATGTTAAGCTTTTGTTATCAAAGGTATATATTTCACCGTTGTTGCCGCTGTCTGCAAAAAAGAAAAAAAAAAGTTACATCTAGATATTCTCTCTGTGTTTACCTGTTAAGAGAAGCCCTTGGTAAAGCAATTAAGATAGCTTCCGGGTTTCCTTCCTAGCTGTGACATTACGTAGGCACCATGGAAAAGAAGAAACAGCTGAGCAGCCGGCCACGATCAGTGTTACCAACGTAGTTGTTTTGTGCCTAAATTTACTAAAAAATTTGTGAATGACACTTGTGCGTCTTGGAACACTTTTTATAGAGTTTGTACTTAATATTTATGGTGGATTTTCTCTTCAGAGAATGAAGCTTTTACGGTAGCTGTCTCTCAGCTGTTGTCGTTCTTTCTGAGAATTTATACGTAGGATAGGATGAATTGAAAGGATGTGGATTAATCATTATTGCTGTACCTGTTGCTGAGATAAAGCATTCAGAATATTATTGCGGTACTGTCTGTACACCCAGGGACGTACCGAGGGGGTCTAGACGCCCAATTTTTTTTCTTTTTATAAAATTTTGGCAAAATTATATGCATATGTAAATGCTACACCCAGACTGACCTCGGACCCCTCCCCCCTCAGCAGAGGCGGCCCTAGCGGCCCGAAAATTACCTCTAACTAAATAAACAAGGACAGCGTTACAATAATAAGTTTATAGTAGGCGATTTCTGCGACTTTCCTTGTTGCTGAAATCTTAAATCAAATCGCTATAATCTAGGTAGAGTAGATGCAGCGTCGTTTTTTTTATAGATACAAGAGCGAGAGCAGACATCCGGTCGTGAGTCATGGTGTTCCTTAGATGTGTCTTGATGAGCTTCCGCTTAGAAAATCTCCTCTCGGCAGAAGCAACAATAACGGGAATCATGGCCATTATTCTCAGTGCAATATAGCTGTTCGGGTAGATTTCAAAACACGCCCCGGTTTTTACTATGCACTTATTTCGACACACACACGCATAAACACACAAAAAATCATGAGAGATCTCCTAAAACGTGTCAACGCAGTAAGCAAACACTAAGACTAGTCTTGTATTAGTATAAGATAAAGAACTACAACTACAGTATTCTTCTATTGCCTAAGCCTGTTACGAGAGTGGTGGATGACGTCCCTCGGGTGAGCCATCTTCCGGGAGAAAGGGACGAGGAACGTAGTGACCAGGGCTTTAGTTCAGGAACTGTAACAGCCGACATTCGCTTGGTGGAACTGAGGAAAAATCTTAGTCAGCATAATCACCAGTGTTAAAATTGTATATATAGAGTTTAGCTTTTCTAGATATGTTGTAGAGTCAAGGTCGTTAATGACTCAACCTAATTAATTTACGTCAATGCGGCGCGGCCTAGATAATGCTGATCCGAAATATGCCACTAGGCCGTCGAGTTTGGTTACAAATCGGAGAATATTTTCCATTATTTAAAACCAATTTTAAGATGTATTTTAGCACTACGTTCTCCGGACAGTAACATTTCCAACTGGGAATGAATGATTAAGGAATAAAGTATCTAACCTGATTTTTCTAAGCTATCGAACCCGGGTCACCTGCGTAGCAACACGACACGATAATCAGGGCTTCCCAGGGCTTTGGAACTCGTAACAAATTAACAATCCTAGGTGGGATTGCAGTGAATATGAGACTGTTGAGAATAATACTTCACCGAGTACGTCCTTATTTTAGCAATCGTCAAACGTCTACATTGGCAACACTGACGATACTTTGACTCGGCTCTTGAGCGTCAACGAGTCAGTGAAAGTTTAGAAAGCTCTCTCTCTTCAACTCAACAAGTTCGCCGTGAGGCAGGGCGGGTTTGGAAGGGGGACGGTATACTTATACGCATATTACAAGTAAAAGAAGCGTCTATGCTTAATAAACGCCAACTGCTTTTCAGACGTTACCGAACGTACAATATGTCATGACCAAAGAATTTGTAGATGGCCTTTCTCTAATTGTCTGATGGAAAAAAGAAGAAGAATGCTTCAGATATTTGCAGCAGCAGCTGTGGAAAAGTTTCTTTCTTAACAAACAGTTACAATATTTTTTTAAAAAAAAGAAGAAGAAAAATTTTAATAAGTGGTTCTGCAAATATTACAGTATCATAAGAATACAGTCACATAGTTTATTTTTTTATAATGCCAGTATTTGCCATCTTGCATAATACACAATAAAGTTACGAAATCGTTTCTTTTAGTTCTCTTTATTGAAATAATAATGAGAATATGAACAAATAAAGTTTTCCGGTTCAAGTTCTCAACTATCTACCTATTTAGTTTACAGTTTACTTACAGTTGTAGAGCAGTGGTTTCCAACCATTCTCAGTTCATGGATTCATGAAGCCAATGATATGATGATTGTCGCGGCCTTCGTTCCGTACTGTACTCTGCCGCATGTAGTAAAGTACAAAAATAAGTATATTCACACATAGATAAGTAACCCCCATATTTCATACATACTGACAAAAAATAATTGGGTATTGTAGCGTTGACACGAGTTTGTTTAAAAAAAATGTTTTGTTCTTTAGGCAACTATGGCTCAGGATAAAAGAAACACCTGAATAATACTGAAATATTAATAGTTAGATCAGTTAGTGAAGAATACATGGAAACATTATCGATAAAGATATTATAGTGTTGGCAGGGATTCTGCCAGGATTTTCAGTTTGGGGGGTACAAAGTCGAAATTGCGAGGGTGTAAGTAGAGATTTGCACGGTTTCTATCGATTCTTGACCGATTTTTTTAAAGTTGGGGTGTTGTCGAGGATTTATGGGGTTACACCCCCACAGGGGGGGGGGGTGTCTGGTGGAATAACTGAATGTTCGTAATGATGATGTTAATGATGGCCATGTTGATCCTGACCCGAAAGGTCCCTGGGCAAGCTGAACAGATGGTGGTTTGAGATTGCCTTCAACCGGATGATGGTAAAGTAACTGACGATACTTATAGCTTTAAGTGAACTTAATGATATTTTTGTCTTCTCCGGGGAACGAACCTGGAACGCTCTGATTGCAAGGCAACGAGCGAAACCAATAATCTACAGAGGGATTATGTACCAAAGTCAGAAAAAACACTAAAAGCATGATTAACAGTGTAAGCGGAGCATAAACCTTGTAGCACTAATCCAATGTCAGGGTCTTTCGTATAATGAGACAATAGGGCCTGTCACTTTTTTGTTTTTTTTGTTTTTACTTTCAATAAAGAGATCACGTCGGTAAGATTTGGTTACAGTATGACTGACGTTGGGGATGCTTCAATGTCAAGTAGAAAACTAGAAAGCTATGTGGTTGTGTCTTTGACCTTATCGCGTGATCAACATGGTCAGTGTTAATACATATGAGTAAAAGAGACGATTTCCTCTAGTACTGAGATTCATGGAAAATGCGGTTCACTGTCGTATCCAAGAATGTTCTAATAGAGGATAGGCGATTTCGCCAAGAGCATGAAGCCAAATGCCACAGCTTAGTCCCGCCCACTTAGCCCATTTACTCCAGTCAAAAACATTGTTTTCTGCTAACAAAAATAGCAGCGAGCTCTGTAATTGTTAGCTAACCAATCAGATGCGTCGATGCTCTTTTTTTTGCTTCATTCTTTCGTTGTGCATGAGATAGCTAAAAGCCAATCCTCTATTAGAACATCCTTCGTGGTATCTCCCAAGTAACCATTTGCTTAAAAAAAAACAAATTCTCTAAATACTTACTCTTTTTTTTTTTAAGAAAAAAGTACAAACAATGAAGTCAACATCATTTTCTTCTTCGTTTTTCAAATTATAAAACCTAATTAATTAGATATGAAGACTTTTAAAATGCTTTAAAAGTTCGCCTGGCTTCAACTTGTGAAAAAGTGAGACTAACTCATAATATTATTGTTGAAGTAGTGGTTAACGCTACGGCTTCTTAATTTGAAAAAGTGGGCCTAAGATCGTCAAGTGTTTCAGGTATGACTTTCGGCGATTACTGTACCGAGCCAGCTAAGTGAATGGTCCAATGCCTTTTTCTACCTGCATTCTGAGATACCATTACGGTATTCGGTTGGTGAAACAGGGAAACACGAAACCTTCAAGCTGCGTGCCTCACCAGTGCCGATCAGAACTACACGACCGTGACCACTAGACTACGGTGTTGCCATCTCTCAAACTTATGACGGGCATACCTTCTATTCACGCCATTAATGTATATCAAACTAAAAAAAAAAAAATATATTAAGCAGCTTGTGTTTAGAATCAGGCCAAATAGTAAGTAAGACCATTGCCTTACTTCAAATCTGTATAGGAAAATAATATAATGTCGCTTTGCTCCAGATATGAGCAACTTTGGTACATGTACCATTATGTAATCATCCAGAAGACGCCATACAATTTCACTTGAGTAGTTTACGAGCTATGGACAACTGGTATAGGAAAAAGTATTTTCTTTCATCGTCTTCTTTTTCTTCAACATGAAGGTGTTTGTAAAAGTTTAAGCAGCGCTCGCACTTCTGTTTAAGGGAGTTAAGCGTGTGTGAGAAAGGCTGCCGGCTTTCACCAGGCAGCTGTCACCCGTTGCAGGAAATATTTCATTGGCACTGTTTAAAAATATGTTGTGGAGTACAAAAGTTGTAAATTTTCTGTGTTGATAATGTATCTAATAAGGATATAGCTACATGGTTCTTCATCCAGAAAGGGTACAAAGTCTAACAACGGTTTCAAAGACAACACAGAAAGTTTTACTTTATTTTCCTAGCGTACGATAACCAGACGGCACTGTCCATTTTTTCGTTACATGTTCCCTTGGCCCGGGAAATTGTTAATGGGACGCAAAATTGTCCTAATTTCCCACTAGAAATAAATCTCAATTGACTTAGGGCTGTTTTTCTTGCAAGCGTGTGATTTGAGTGAGTAGCCAATTGAATAATGTGTTTTATTGCGTGTTCTACGTGTCTCAATTGGCTACTCACTTAATTCACACGTTTGCAAGAAAAGCAGCCCTTATCATCCTCACCCAAATGATCATCCCATAGAGTTAGGAATGTAAATAGAGGGAACTTAGGCTGTTTTGTTGGAGAGGGGAATGAAGCCAAGAGACGGAAGGGACGAGGCATTTCGGCCATCTTAACTCTATGGATCATCCTATACACTCAAAACAACACACGGGTTATTCCAAGTAAATGGAGTTCTATTTTCCTTTTCTTTTCATTTTATTGTAATTTGTTATCCTGCTTCTTATTATTGAAGGTCGCTATTCTATCAGTTGTGCTGTTCTCACCATGAATATATTAGGTACGTTTTCCTTTCGTTCTTGCTTGTTGAAGTAGTGTTATTTATAACTTATTCCATGATTGACTTTCCCACTGGCTCAAGCAATCGAGAAGAAAAAACAAATGAAACAGGTTAAACTTGATTGGTTGTTGTTATCATCTTGCTGTCGCTTCTTATCCAGCCTAGTTTCCACAAGTGATGGTGACTTTTGCTGTTATAAAATATGTATAGTAGGGATTTATTTACGATATGCACTCAGATTCCCAGAAAATAGCTGACGAACGAATCCCGTTCGTCCAAGAATTAACGAAATCTGGCAACACCAAATCATTATTTACCGCCCATACAATTAATTTTATCTTATCTTACCAAATCATTATATAGGGTAAAATCATTTAATGCGCCATAGCTTTTGAACAAAGAACTAAATGTTCAATACATAAATAGAAACCTTGGAATCTCTCCTACATTCTGCCTTAAAATGAACAGAGAATATTTAAATTTGTGAACCACAGACAATATATATTAGACGTATGTGAAATTTTATTTTTCCCGACAGTAAAAGGGAAAAATAAGACAACTTGATTGCAATTTAATATTTTTATTTCAAACAATACCATATGATTTCAAAATTGTGACAGTTGGAATGAAGAGTACAATATGAACAAAATTCTACACTTTCTGACTTGTTGAGGGACCTTCCATTTCACAAGGTGTTAATAATTTGTGTATGTTATTTTACATGATGGTACTACACTTGTAAAAGCAAATGTACTAAATTTCTTCCCTTTTTTTTATTTGCATGTTGTAAACAACACGAAAAAACCGTTGGATTACCACCGCAACGTCAACACCATCCCATAAACTATCCAATTGCACCGATCCATCTGTGTTAAAGTATTACACATAAATGTGGAGTCATTGTCGATCTACTATCCTGTGTTGTGTTGAAGGAACATCTGTATCTTTTGCCGTGTACCTTTTGGCTTTTTTCCCTTCCACGGTAATTTTCTGTTCACTCGAACTGGCTACACTTATCTTCACACGTTCGCATTAAATGTGATTGGCCATGGCCATTGTCCTCTATCTAAAAGTGACTACTCGATGTTATTAAAATTTAATAAATATATGAAGCCAGAGAGAGGAGAGAATAGTTAATCTTGATCGTCCACTTTTAATCTAAACTAATATTGACCAGATTGTCAATTCTCAGTTGTTGTTTCTTTTACGCTTGTTTTCGCTGTGCAGCCCGGTTTCTTTATTTGTGTCCTAAGGTCTGTTTTTCTTGCGATTTCGGTGAGTAGCCAATTGAAAGACGTGTTTTATTACGTTTCGTACGTATAACACGTGTTTCAATTGGCTAATCATGGAAATCGCAAGCAACGCACGCTTTCAAGAAAATCAGCCCTAATTATTGCAAAAGAAACGTATATATTATTAAGCATGTATCATTATTTGCATAATCCGGTACGTGCAAAACTCAATAATTAAGACATTTTTAAAAAAAAACAGACCGCACCACAGCGATAATAAGCGTAAAAATATGAGCTAGAACTAAAAATTTGGACCATATTGGATTAGACTAAAAGTGGACCATCGAGGTTAAATGTTTGCTCTGGTGTCTTTCTTTCGACACTAACCGATCACTCCAGTATAGTTACGTAGAGCTTGATGTGGTTGCTATTTCTGAATCCTACACACCACTTGTCTTTTTGCTTCTTCTTCTTAAATTTATAATGACTTCTACGATGTTGAAAAGGAAAGCAAATATTTTGTGCATGATCTTCTTGTGTGCATTCCGTTTTAAGTGTATCAGATAAAAGTTTATTTAATGTTTTTATACGAATAATTATAGCCGTATTTATATATGCTAATGCTTTATGAGATATTTTGTTAACGATTACTTCATAAGATTTATTCAAGCTCAAATATTAACACATTTAAAAGGCACTTATTAATTAATTAGAACTGAAAGAATGAATGAATCAAATTGTTTATAAATCCTAAGTAATAAATTGTGTAATTAAGAGGACATTAGCTTTATTGTAATTGAAAAGTATTTGCTTATGAATTTCACGTGCTAGCTGAATAGTTTTAAAAATATTAAAAGACAATTTGTTCTTTTTAAGATAAAATAAAAATATAAAAATTGATTGATAGAAATGTTGAAGTCATTCTATGGAATTTGGCAGAAAGGAAGTTTCAGATTTGTTTCAACTCAACTTCCATTAGCTGTTAGGAGATGGCGCCAGTTTCCTTTCACAACCTTGGTCTCCAATGCTTTAATATCTCCAGTACAATGTAGTAATTTTTGCATTGCATGATGATGGAATTTCCCCCAAAGAAATCTGATAAGTTGGATCAGTTTGTCAACAGATGGAAATCTTATATTTTCCCCAAATGTTCTTACTTTATGTAATAAGATATTAGTTGTATAGTCTAAAAAAAGAATATTTCTTTGGAAAGGACTTAATTTTTTTAAGACAATGAGAAAAATGCTTCAAAGTTAAATTGTAAAAATCTTTAATGACTCCAGAAAAAGTAGTCCAAACGTTATGTGATGTGTATAAAAAATGTGAATAGGTGTAATAATAATATATTGCACATCTAACATCGTGTTGTGACAGTACCGTTTAAAATTTGTGTTATAATGTATTAAAACTGTATGGGCTTTATAGTAAGTAAATGGGTCGGATTACTTCTGGCATCTTAGAATTTGGTCAATGAATTAAAAAATCTAACTTGAGGAAGATATTCCTTTCCCTCGAAGTTCCTGTTTTAACAGCAGCAATTTTGCTACGATTACCATCGCGTAGGAATGTGGGAGATATGTTGATGTTACTTTTATTTTTGTTAATCTGGAATAATGGGGGATAGGCCTGCCCGAAACAGTTAAGAAAACGTATCCCGCGTGAGTCCAACTTTCCAAGTTCAGGTTCCCATTGCATGGTACTATAAATTCCTTTAAACCAGAAAAAATAAAATAACTTTGAGATATTAAAAATTCCTTTCTTAATTTGAACAGCACTGCACTAATTTCGTGACGGGCCGAAGTACTAAAATGGCTCATACAAAACAAATATAGTTTACCGAAATTTCACAATCACATCATAATCACTTTATGTCATTCTCGTTGTATTAGAATTCATGCTTTTAAAATTTCGAAGTAGAATAAACTTTAGAATGGCAATAGTTCGTAGAACATAACATGTCGAATAGTGCACAAGCAGAAAGTTTTTTTAAAGAAGAGAAGCAACTTTTATCATCAACTAGTATGGATTTAAAGGTTGGGAAGCAGTTCCCAAGAAACAGAATTTATATAATGTCTTTTAGGTATCTATCGCTCAGGCTGAGATATAGTCCAGAGCCTAAGCTGAAGGTACCATCACGATATTTACCCAATATGACTGAGGAGAAACATTCAGTAAAACCCCAGTTAGGATGATCGACCACAGGAATCGAACTCAGAGACTAGAAAATGCAAAATCAACGGCCGCTTGGTATGTTTCGCAAGGTTTTGAGATTTGGACGACTGGGAAAGAAGCACAGACTGAATACTTTTGAAGATTTAGCAAAGAATAATGAAATAGCGTGGACAGAAAATTACGAATAACCAACTCCATGTTTGAAGAGATTAGAGAAAAGAAGAAATTATGAAGACTAATACAATTACGAGAAGGAAAAAATGATTAACTCTTTATACACTAGCGATCGAAATCATTATTTTTTAGTAATTTGCTTAGTGTTTACTGTTGCTGAAACCAACAAGCTAGTTAGGTGACTGAGGAGTGTGTCTGTAGGTTTATACTGCAATATAATAAAGAATGGACTTGACCTTTCTTTTCGATTCTGGTTTAGCCATTAAACCCACCCAACCGATGAAACTAGTCATCAGTATGCTGCAGATGAAATAAGCTACTGAGCTGTTGACATTCGAAACTCAAAACTGGTAAAAAGAAAGAAAAAAGAAAGAAGGAAACTTGTTTTACTGGACAAACCCGCTTGTTACAACACCGGAAGTATTTTAGTGTCTTTTAGTTGCTTTTTTTTTTTTTACATACTTTTCTTTAATTCACATTGGTTCATCGTGTCCTCAAACCTTGCAACGTTAATTTAACTCATTTCCCGACGTCATACAATGATGAAATTTTTGTACACCGACGTAAGTCGGGTGACAATACAATATTCCATTGTTACTTTTATATATTTTAATTTTTTAGTAAGAATTTCTTTATCCTAAAATAAATGCTAACTCGCAACGATGTTGCGTTGGACTGGTTGCAGAACACTTTAGGATTTGAGTGACAAGATCAGTTTGAGAAAATGTATTCGAACATCGAAATAACTAATAATAATAATAATAATAATAATAATAATAAAAACTTTTTAAAAACACACTTTTCTTAAACAATTCGTACTAAAAAGTAAAAAAATAATTTTGTTTATGCATGACTAAAAAGAGAAGGCGAGCCAATTCAGGAATTTATAAAGTGACTGTATATGAGAGCGCTCCCCATGCTTTTCTTTTTAGTCATACATAAACAAAATTATTTCATATAATGTTCTTGGATAGCCATTTTATTTTTTAATTTACTATCCTGTATGCATTATATTTCATTTATTCATGGCACTAGCGAGTCGAACCATGAAAGTATTTGGTGATTTTTTTTACATCTTCTCTTTAAAAAAAGAAAAGAAAATTACACCAACTAATTTGTTTCTTGTTTGAATTTGATTTTTTTTTATTTATGACCTTGAGCCATGATAGGCAAGGGGAAAGGATGCTGAAAGTTGACCAGGTCCTAAGTTGAAGGTACCGTCCCGGCATTTACCTGGTGTGACTGAGGGAAAACCGAGGGAAACCATCAATCAGGATGGTCGACCATTGTTATCGCACCTATCAAACGCGAAACCAACGCCCTACAAACTGAGTTCTTGCCTCTTGCTAATATACGTTCGAGTTGTTGGTCTTATTCGTTGAAATATTGGGTAAGGTAATTCGGTATTATTTTGTGAGGAAACGTCTTGTATTTTATTATTTTTACAGTGCACTGATTTTGGTGATGTCGGTCTCAACAAGCAGCATAACTTGAAGCGAATATATCACTTTATCTGCTTTGTCAAATGTGGAACCCTACAACACTAGCCTTTTCCAGTCTGGTATCCCTACAGCCTTTTTCTTGCAGTACTTTTGCAGTCAGTCTGTTTCTATAGCCCTCGCGCCAGGAGATGGAACCTAAATGAGGGTTTGGGAAGGAGCATGGAAAATGAAAAGCTCCATTTCGTTCACTATGTTTAG
>JAGDQP010040011.1:0-17471 GCA_022664845.1 Lepisma saccharinum | reverse complement strand
CCGCGTCCAATGTACTCAACCCTGCTCTGAAGCCATATTGGGAGTCATGGATAAGTTTATAGTTATCAAAGTAATTACAAGTTGTGATTTTACTACATGTTCATAAACCTTTGAAATTATTGGGACAAATGCAATTGGGCGATACTTTCCTCGGTCCATTCTATTTCCCTTCTCATAAATAGGAACAATTATGTTTTTTTAAGAATTTCAGGAAACTTACCATTTCTGATTGATATATTAATAAATTTACACAATTCAGCATATATTATATCTATTATATGTTTTAACAGAAATGATGATAATCCAAATATGTCCTCTGATCGACTACAGTTCATATTTTTAACAATCAGGACTATATTCTCAGGTGTGGTATCATGAAAATGAATTTGAGATTTTATTGTCTTCTCGGATCCACCTGGTTTTACAATGTTAGATTGATACTCTTGCATACTTATCTGTTGAATATACATAGGTTTATGACTCCTCTGATGTAGTGTAACAAAATGTTTATTCAGGATAATCTGGCTGAATTACAATTTTCTCATGATATTTCCCTGTGACAAACACATTTTTTTATTTTCCAAATTGTAGCATTTATGTTATTGGAATTCTTAATAATACCATTATTATATTCAATTTTAGCCTTGTTAATTTCATATTTGTATATATTTTTTATTTTCTTATATTTTTGTAACGCTAATAAATTACCCAACCCTGATTGAATATACCAATAAATTAAGTTTGATTTTATTTTCTCCAGGTGTGAGTTATACCAAGGATATAAATCTTTCTTTGCTTGTGGGAGATGGATTTTCTTTTTCAATGGTCAAAATTTTTGAATACCCAATTGTATTATGTTAATAAAATTTTCCCAGATTGCATCAATATTTTGTTTTGAGGATACCACATTATGTAAGTCAATATTCATTAAATAATATGTAAAATCCATTATATTTTGTATATTAAGTGAGTGATAAAGAATAGTGTTTTTGACATGTTTATTTGTCAATGAATTACTATCTGAGGCAATACAAATCACCTAAATACACCTAAATGATCCGACGGGCTTGGTGCTTTCGTAGCACAAGATAACTCGATATCACTCTTTTCTACAAGAACATCATCTAGACATGTTTTTTTTCTTATAGGCAGTGAATTTTTAAATGTCCAATTTAAAGAAGTAAGTACGTTATTATTTCTTTTGAAATATGCAGAATTTTCTTTAGTACATTTACATTCAAATCACCTACATTTATGCACTAATAATTTAAAAACACTTTTATAATACTATGACATTGCTCCAATTTATCTAGAAAAACCTTAATATCTGAACTAGGAGTCCGATATAGTGTTATAATTATTAACTTAAAGTTGCTAATTCTTATTCCTGATATTTCAAAAACTTCAGGTCTAGAGACACTGGATAAATCAATTATACTATAGTTAAATCAATTTCCTTGTTGAAAAAGATAGATACCCACCATAATCAGATTCATTTCTGCCATAATTACTAACCAATTTATAATTTGCCGGAATCTAGATATTAACCTCAACACCATTTAGCCAATGCTCATTCAGTAACAGAATTTGAACTAAAAACTCTTGCAGGATTATTTCAATTTCACCTAATTTGTTTCTCATTGATTGTGCATTTAGATGTATCATAGTAACAATTTGACTACCTTGTGTGTCTTTACTTGATATAAAGTCATTCTACATATTCGCAGTATATGAACTAGTAAAGACTAGTAAATTGTTCACAAGAGAATAATGTTTGCTGTTTTGCGATCAATGATGAACAATAACACGTATAATCTATAAAACAAAATGATTTAAATATGGCAATATCTATGTGCTACCGTCTGCTTTGGATGCACGTCGAATCGAACAAATACTGTTCCAACTAATAAGCGAAGAGGAAAGTTGAATGATAAATGTATCATTTTAATTTCAATATTACTCAATCTACACTGTTCACCTAGGTGATAATCTTCGTGACTTTTTAACAAGATCTCACTTGAACAGCCGGACTGCCGAAGAAATTAATGACTCTAGACGATTTGCGATGAAAATACTACAGCAAATAACCGTGGAAAACATCAATATCGCTGCACTAGTGCATTCTCAGAGAACTACAAGTATTAAGCTTCTGTGTGTTTTACGTTGGTTGTTACATGATAAGACAATGCAGCGCGTGACGATGTCGTATACAGCTCCAAATGAAACAGTTTCGCTATGCTTTATTATATAACTTAGGTAATATTAATACATTAAACAGCAATATGCATTTCATTTCATTGTAGGCCATTGTTACGAACAAGATTTTCAATCACCCAGCAACGCTTCTTCCAATGTGTATACAAATAAACAGAAATATATAAAGCTCGAACTTCTCTAAAACGTAAGTAACAAAAGCAAAACAGTAATTTTAGTATATTATTTGTGTATTTAAGCACATTTCTTTTCATTTTGTTTCTTTTACCCAAAATACAATGCTCTTAAAGTAGATTAGCCTTTAAGACTTTGTTTATTCGATATATTGCCACATAATTAGATCAAGAGAATACTAGTTGATCATTAATAGTTTTGTAATCTAATTTAGATTAGAATGCGTAAATACCAAAGCAAAGATTTCAAGTGTTTACAATGATCAAACGCTATTTTATGAATGTCGAGTCGAGTCGAATCGAACAGAGATTGTTCCAAAGTTAATAAAACGAAACAAGTGACAATGAAACAGATGAGTTTGAAACGCACTCTTTTACTTAAAAACGCGTATATTTAGGAAGTTTCAGCACCTTTGTTACGTGATATCTTTCACCGCATTCATATAGTAATATCGGTTGTAAAAAAGTGATATAAAGATTGTGTACAGGTTTGACGCAATTGTGTAATATAATTGGGCTAAATAATAACAACCGTCTGATTATAAACTATTGTTTCAAACAATGTGTTTTTCGTTCAGGAACGAATTCTATAATTTTGTCTAAAACTTTAGAGTATTGTATGAATCCATACGATTTCTCTGGAACGGGACTGCGAATAACGCCATACTAATGTTATTATAGTGTATTTAAAACGTAAGAATATTTTATATATTCAATTTCAGTCTCATTCCTCACAATTGAGTGTCCTTACTTGATACAAAGTCATTTTACACATTCGAAGTTCATCATTATATGACTTTACTACTAAATTGTCCACACGAGTATAATGTTTGCTGTTTTGCGATCAATGGTGAACAATAACACGCATAGTCTATAAAATTGCAATGAAATATGACAATATCTACGTGCAACCTTCTGTGTTGAACGCACGTAGAATCGAACAAACACTGTTCCCACTAAGCAAACGAAGAAGAGTGTTGAATGATAAATGCATCGTTTTAGTTTGAATAATACTCAATCTACGAAGTCTTCCTAGGTGATAATCTTCGTGACTTTTTCACAAGATCTCATTGAACAGCCGGACTGCGGAAGAAATGTGATTTACGATAAAAATACTACAGCTAATAAGCGTAGAAAACTTCAATATTGCTTCAGTAATGTATTCTCAGAGAATTAGAAGTATTATGAGCTTGTGGTGTTTAGCAGCGCGTGGCGATGTCGTACGCAGCTCCATATGAAACAGTTTCGCAATGCTTTATTATATAACTTATTTAATATTATTGCATGAAACACCAATATGTTTTCATTTCATTTTAGGTCATTGTAACGAACAAGATTGTCAATCAGCCAGCAACGATTCTTTCAATGTATATACAAATAAATAGGATTATAATTATAAAATTGTCAAACTTCTCTAATACGTAGGTAAGAAAAGCAAAACTAATATTATATTATTCGTGCATTTAAACTTATTTCTTTTAATTTTTTTTTTTTTACCAAAATTGAACAAATTTGTAGTAGATTAGCCTTTAAGACTTCGTTTATTCAATATGTTGGCACATAATTAGAACAAGAGAATGCTAGTTGATCATTAATAGTTTTGTAATCCAATTTAGATTAGAATACGTAAATACCAAAGCAAAAATATCACTTGATTTCAATGATGAAACGCTATGTTACGAATGCTTGTCAAATCGAACAGAGATTGGTCCAAAGTTAATAAAAAAAAAAAAAAAAAAAAAAAAAAAAAAAAAAAAAAAAAAAAAAATAGGGAGTTTGGATTAAATAATAACAACCAACTATTTTTTCTAGGAATATGTTTATCATTCAGGAACGATTTTTTTTTTGTCTAAAACTTCAGAGTATTGTGTGAATCCACACGATTTCTCTGGAACGGAACTAATGTACTATATGTTTTAAATGTACTTAAAACACACCTTAATAGTAGGGTCCAATATGTTAAATTTTGCAGTGAAATGTCATATCAGCGGTATATAACTAGCGCAGTACCTCAAGGATCTTTTTTGGGACCACTTTTGTTTGTAATATATATGAATGACTTACCTATACACATTAATTCTAAAGTTGTACTTTATACTGATGATACTACATTTGTAGAAAAGAATTAAGCTATCAGTGAACTAACTTATCTTTGTAAAAACTACTTCATATCGGCAAATACTTAGTTTAATATGATTCAACTGACCTTAAACACAAGTAAAACAGAGAAAATATATTTTTCCTTTATTAATAGTATTAACGAGTTTAATGAGAAAGATAATGTAAAACTGTTAGGTCTTAACCTGGATCAAAAACTAAACTGGTATAATCAATCATATTGATATTCTTTGTATTAAATTGAATAAGGCGTTGTGTTTATTACAATAGTTAAAATATGTTGTACCAAAGAACTGGCTTTTCAAATTCAAATTTAAATTTTTATTTCGTCCTATAGCAGTACATCCCCTTTTGACATCGTCTAAATATGTACATTATGGATTACAAAGATCTCTTATAATAGCTACAGATAAATGCCTTTATCACCGATATACAGTTAAAGACCATTTTATATATATTTATACTCTTCTACGCACTATTGGCATGTGTTTACGTTCATATTAAAAACAATATTTGAACATTACAGTTTTCGTCTGCTTAAAAATCGTAATAAAATATAATATAGTTATACAATACAAAGTGACATCGTTAATAACTTATATTAATTTCCAACATACATTCACGCTAAAATTAATGTTCACACATCAGATAAAATCCAAAAAAGTTATTCAACATTAACGTTTTCAATATCAATATCCATATATCTTAGGCGATTTTTGGTTTCATTTCATTTGTTGATTCCTTGTCCAGCTAGAGATGCATTGGATACCCTCAACAGTAAATTAAAATTTATACTTCAATCAAACACAACTTTAAAATTTAACTTAATGTTACTCAAACAAAATATTGATAACCGAAATCATACGTTGGCAAGGGACACAATAGCGAAAACAATAAACTTTTACAATGTTATTATGCATTTTTTCATTCTCTACTTTCATATCGTATTTTATTTTGTGGAAGTTCAAGCTATATCAATCGTATTTTAATATCACAAAAATATCCAAAAAGGACTAAAAAATACAGTCATGTAGGGATGCTTTTAACAGTTTTAAAGTAATGACTGTTATATATTTATTTGTTTATTAATGTATATAAG
Organism: Lepisma saccharinum; assembly: GCA_022664845.1. Classification (NCBI taxonomy): domain Eukaryota; kingdom Metazoa; phylum Arthropoda; class Insecta; order Zygentoma; family Lepismatidae; genus Lepisma; species Lepisma saccharinum. The sequence goes on along the minus strand of JAGDQP010040011.1, from coordinate 11,867 downwards.
AGAAAATATCAACGAATGTAAAACAAATAGCAGATGTACATACTTATAATACAAGGCAAAAAATTAAAATCAGTGTATCAAAATGTAGATTGAATTTCACTCAAATCAACTATGTATAGGTGGGGATTCGTTTTTATAATTTGCTGCCCGATCAAATAAAACCGTTGGAACTTGTTTTACGACCGATCGTCCTATCCCACATAGCAAAATGACGTCCCAGGGATATCTGACGGATCTCCTGGCAGGATATCGGGACGTCCGTAGGACGTCCTGTTTACATCCATGGGACGTATAGTTATAATTAATCCTTCGTATAACTATACGAAGGCATATCCTTCGTATAGTTATAATTAATTAAATAATAATAATAGTAAGGTCGATTTAATTTATAGAAATTCCAGGTAGGTAATCCCGCACGGCTTTCCGGGGGACATCCAGGGGACCTCCATACGGGATGAACTGTTTGTATTACCCACAGAGTTATCCCACGGACGTCCTTAGAACATCGCTATGGGAGCAGGACCATTCTGACGGTAATGGGATCTAAATGAGACGTCCCAGGGACGTACTCTGCTATGTGGGATACGACTGCAGTGAACGATATCACGTAACAAAGGTTCTAAAACTTCCTAAATATAAGCATTCTTATATAAAAGAGTGCGTTTTAAACTTGACTGTTCCATTGTCACTTCTCTCTATTATCTTTGGAACAATCTCTGTTCGACTCGACAAGCATTCGTAACATAGCGTTTGATCATTCTAATCACTTGATTTCTTTCCTTTGGTATTTACGTATTCTAATCTAGTTCAGATTACTTAACTATCAATGTTCAACTAGGATTATCTTGTTCTAATTATGTGCAAACATATTGAATAAACGAAGTCTTAAAGGCTAATCTACTAGATCATTCTATTTTGATAAAAGAAACAAAATTACAAAAAATAAGCTAAAATACACGAATAATATACGACAATAACATTAGTTTTGCTATTGTTACTTACGTTGTAGAGAGGTTCGACAGTTTTATATATTCCCATTTAGTTGTATACATATTGAAAGAATCGTTGCTGGGTGATTGACAATCTTGTTCGTAACAATGGCCTACAATGAAATGAAATGTATGTTGCTGTTTAATGCATTATTAATACATAAGTTATAGAATAAAGCATTGAAAAACTGTTTCATTTAGAGCTGCATATGACCGCCTCGCGCTTGAATTCTCTGATCATGTAACAAACAACATAAAACACCACAAGCTTCATAACACTTGTAATTCTCTGAGAATACACTACTGCAGATATATTGATGTTCTCTACGTTTATTCGCTGTAGTATTTTCATCGGAAATCGTCTACAGCTGATTCATTTCTTTCGCAGTCCTGCTGCTCAGTGAAATCTTAACAAAAGGTTCCGAAGATTATCACCTAGGTGAATTGCTCAGATTGAGTACTATTCAAATTAAAGCGATATATTTATCATTCAACTCTCTTCTTTGCTTGTTTAGTTGGAATAGTATTTGTTCGATTCAAAACAGAAGGTTGCACATAGATTTTGTCATATTTAATTCATTTTAGTTTTAAAGACTGCATCATTGATCGCAAAACAGCAAACATTATACTCGTGTGCACAATTTACCACTAATGAGGAACTTCGAATGTGTAAAATGAATTTGTATTAAGTAAGGACACTAAATTGTGAAGGAGACTGAAACAGAATTTATAAAACATTGTTGCGTTTCAAATACACTATAATAACATTAGTTTGCGTTATTCGTAGTTCCGTTCCAGAGAAATCGTATGGATTCATACAAAACTCTGAAGTTTTAGACACATTCAAAAACTAGTTGATGAACGATAAACACATTGCTAGAAACAATAGTTTATAATGAGAAGAGTGTTATTGTTTAACCCAATTATATCACACAATTGCCACAAACCTGTACTGAACAGTATATCACTTGATTTTCAACCGATCGTGTTATACGACTGCAGTGAACGAAATCACGTAATCAAGGTACTGAAACCTCATAATTATACGTATTTTTGAAGAAAAGAGTGCGTTTTAGACTTGTCTGTTCCATTGGCACTTGTTTTTCTCTATTAACTTTGGAAAAAATTCTGTTCAACTCGACAAACATTCGTAACATAGCGTTTGATCATTCTAATTACTTGATGTATTTTGTTTGGTATTTGCGTATTCTAAGCTAAATTAGATTACATCTTCTAGTAGGAGGCGTAACAAGTTACTATCGTCAAGTGGTATTGTGTAGGTGGAAACTCCTGAAATAGTTTTTTATTTCGACGGGAATTGTTTTGAATTAGTACTTGAATTTTGGTAAATTATGCTATGAAGTAGTCCTGAGGTGAATGCAGAAAGAATTAATGCGGTTAATGGATATTTAGTGTAGTTTAAATACAGAAAAATAAAATGTAAACAAACTCAATCAAACCTAACAACTCGGATGTTTCAGTGATATAATTCTACATATATTGTGCAATAATTCTGTTAGAGTTTCTAATATAATACTACTAGAGGTGGTTGGAGCAGTCGACAAGAATTTGTGCATTGTTCCCGTTGTGGATGTCATCAGTGCTTTAATATATCTTATTTATTGAATGTTAAAAAATGGCTTTAAATGTGGTTTAACCTTAACAATGAACATTTATATATCTTTGATCCTGGTGTGAATCCGTCGTTAGTGGTTCCATCTATAAGCGAGGGTGATATAAAGTACTACAATAACATTGACCCGTTTTATTGTGGTTGATAATTTGATTCGAAAATTCCTTATTTTTTACCACTTACCATTTAATTATTTTCCGTCCAGTTTATCGATTAATGCATGTTGATGATAATCCAGAATTTGTAATCGCTAGCATGATTTCCTCTGTCGATTGAATATACCGGAATCAATATCCGGAGTGATCCCAGTGATCCCATTTTTTCAGTTTTTGCTTTACCAGATCTTTTCTGTCTAACTTTAAGGCCCGAAATTAAATTAGTCATGAATAAATTTTGACGTTGAACAAATTCGATCTCTACATTTTTTTTGCATACTTTATAGTTTCCGAGTTACAGCCTAAGTGTTGGAAAAAACTTTGGCTCACTTTGCACTTAATTAGACTAAACTTATTTTGGATAGTCATATCTTCCTTGTTATTTGACAGAATCCTTTGCCTTGAATTTGAGAAGCCTTTTGTACGTGGGTTTATTTATAGTACTCCAATAGACGAAGTAAGGTTCTCTTCGTTGACGATTTACTCGACACTGGAGAGCAGAATTTATTGTGTAATTTCTCTGTTGTAGGAGGGAAGCCATCGGAGTGCGAAAATAATAATAATAATAATAACACTGACTCCACGGTGAGAAGCCTTTTCGATGTGGAAATATTAACTCGTTGAGGATTTACTCGACAATGGAGATTATCCATGAATTGCCTTGGAGATTTCTCTGTTACAGGAGAGAAGCCTTATCTGTGTGAAAATAATAATTAAATCCATTGCCTCTAAGGTGAGAAGCCTTTTAGATATTGTGACATAAACAATCCATCAATAGTAGAGGTAAGGAACTTCTATTGGGGACTTGCCCGTCATAGGAGAGAAGCCTTTGAAGCGTGTTTTGGGAGAGCTTCTGCTGTATTTTCCTGTGAAACTTCACCTTCATAATACTCCATTAGTGTACTATTAGATAAGAACAAAATGAATTTTAGTACACCAAACCAAGATACTAACATGTTGAAATACTATGAGGACTTCGATGGTATAGACTTGAATAGTCCGGCGTCAATTGATGACAGCAAGGTTGGTACAGTGCGAGAGTATTGACAACATTTGGGGTCCCTTTAGGCGTCATTATTCCAGATGTCGATAACAGCTTCTGCTGTATTTTGCTGTGAAACTTCATTTTCATAATACTCCATTAGTGTACTATTAGATAAGAACAAAATGAATGTTAGTACACCAAACCAAGGTGTTGTTGAAATACTATGAGGACTTCGATGGTATAGACTTGAACAGTCCGGCGTCAATTGATGACAGCCAGGTTGGTACAGTGAACTCGAGGCATTCTGTCTTCAACAAATCATTTATAGAAAATATTAGTGTTGACGAAAAAGAGGGGGAAAGTGACATATCAATAAATTCCTTTGAAAACTCTATTAGAATGTTGGAGGAATTAAAAGCAACATTGCTATTCCAAGAAAATTCGGCATCCGGAAGTGAAATTAAGGAAAATAACGGTGGTCAAGATATTAATACAGAGAAAGTGCGAAGGGTTTCAAATAAAGTAGACAAGTTTACTCAGGTAGAACCAAAAGAGATAATGTGTAGTCAAGATAAGTATGATAATTTTACACAAACAAATAATTTGTGTTGTTGTTTTGGTGCTGAGGTATCGAAAGGTAGTAATACTCATATCGATGACGACAACATGGATCAAATTAGTGAAATGACTGATAAGAAAGTACATAATGTTAAAAATGACTATAGAAAATATAAAGTAGTAGACAATGATCTAATAGTAAAGATACATAATCAAATTGACCAAATAAGGAGTACTTTAAAAGTACTAGAAATACTTATCCAAAGTAAGGAGAGTAAAAATAATCTACAAAATAATGAGAGTCAATATCAAACGGATATGAGTTCTGAACAGTCAAAATTGGAACAATCACAGTATACTAACAAAAGTGTAAATCCAAAAACGTACATACCAAGTAGCGGAAAACAATCTTCCAATATTCTACCCAAATGTAAGCCTAGAAATCTGCGACTAAGCGCCGATAGTCATGGTAGGGGCCAATGCCATCTCATATAGTCTAGAAGTTCACACAAGATTACTGGAATGATTAAACCAGGCACTAAAACTATTGAGGTATTTAGAAGTATGACTAATGCTACGGAGTTAATAGATATAGATGATATTATGATAATCATAACAGGCTCAAATGACGTATGTTGTAATGAGTCGAAAAGCTTTTTAAGAGCCCTGAAAACTTACTTAACGTCACGTCCTTACTTAAACATTATACTATGTACTTTGCCGATGCGATATGATCTACCAGTATGGTCTGCCATAAATGAAGAAATAAGAAGGGTGAATTTCGAAATCTTAAAACTGAGCAGACATTTTCGAAACTTATATATTATAGACCTAGATAATATTGGGAAAAGATTTCATACACGCTAGAGATTAGACTTGAATGCCCTGGGGAAGATCCTTGTATGTGAAAGGATTCTTTCAATATTGCATGATATTCACCACAATTCAGATAGAAGAAAGCCAGTGACTCTACCATGGACAAGTCAGGGAAACTCCTAAGGTTATCTGCAGCAAAGTCGCTGCAGATTTCTACCTCTGGTATTCCTTCACCTCTTATGACTAATTTTAATTTTAATCACATTATTGAGCATCTAAAAGACATAGACTGCTCCTTTAAGGATCATTGCAGAGAAAACTCCTTTATTACTATTTTACATTTTAATGTGCAGTCAATCAGGTCTAAATTAGTAGAGTTGGAAATTCTCTTGCAAGACATACCTGGTCAACTATTGTGTGTAAATGAACACTGGCTAAACTCGCTGGAAATTGAAATGTATATTCCCCAAAATTATAAATTAATCAATTATTGCTGTAGAAATGACTACAACTGTGGAGGTATTGCTATATTTTTAAGAAAAGACTTGGATTTAGATTATGAAGTACTTGATTTCTCATATATATGTGAATCAAAAATTTTTGGAATTACTGGTGTAAAGATTTTAAAATTAGGAGTTATTTTGATTTCGCTGTATCGTACCCCTGATTCAAATGTTGACATATTCCTAGAAAAATTCGACTCACTCTTTAATGTTTTAAGGAAATACTCACGATACTAGCTTTTTATCTTATTAGATATAAGTATAAATATTTTAAGGCGCTCATCAAATGTAAACAAATTTAAAAATGTTTTGAATTCTATGAACTGGATATATTTGAATGAATTACCCACTAGGAAGGAGGCATGCTTAGACAATGTTATCACTAATGTAAACTCCGAAAGAATATTATGTGGTACAATAGAACCACAGATATCTGACCATCGTGGGCTTTGGGTAGCTTACAATACTCTGGTTGATATAAATTCGGTAATAAATAAGAGCGTATATGGAAAATTTCGACAACTGCGTATCAGAAATATCACTGGATTACGGAATTATTTCCACAGTATTGATTTTGACTCCATAATAGAATCGTGCACTGATGTGGATCACGCCTGGGAAACATTCATTAACTTATTACAAGAAGGAATACATAAATTTTGCCCTTTAGTATGTAAGAAAAGACACTATGATAATAAAGAAATTGCGCATGGTATACTCCACATTTATACGATCTGAGAAAACAATTATTTTACTGGCATATTCAATTGAAAACTGGTAATGATTTAACAAAGTAAAATTCCTCAATGAGGATCTATAGACAGGAAATTCTCCAAGCAAAAATTAATTATAATGACTCGTTTATTAGGAAGTCAAATAATAAAGTCTCGGCAGCGTGGTCGGTAATCAGGAAAGAATCCTCGACATCTCGATACGTAGAATATGTAGACACATCTGCTGACGATTTTAACCGTCACTTTGTGGGAGGTATTATGAATCTGAACAATGCACCATCATATGAACAAGCTATGAATAAATATTCCTTAAAGATTGACCAGCAATTGAAACATAAATTTAAGTTTGATAATATTTCCCGAGCAACGATTATACTAGCAGTAAATAAAATGAAAAGTAGTTATTCAGAGGATTACTTTGGTATGCCATCTTACATATTACAACATACTATAGACTTATTCATTTCACACCTATATAATTTAATAAATGGTTCTATCCCTCAAAGTAATTTTCCTATCTTGAAGAATACGGTTGTTGTACCAATACATAAGAAAGGAAGTAAATCTGACCCCAGCAATTTTCGCCCAATTGCCCTCATTCCCATAGTATCTAAGGTTTTTGAATATACGGTATATTATTAGAGCAATTGAGTGCATATTTTGAGGGAAATAAATTATTGGACGACTGTCAGTATGGGTTTAGAAGGGGTGCGAGTACAATTGATGCAGTAGAGAGAGTGGTTTGTACGGTATACTCAAACCTAGAAACTCGGAATGTAACCTCTGCTACATTAAGTGATTTAAGTAAAGCTTTGGACACCCTTTCTCATACTATATTAACAAAAAGATATTCTTATATGGAATAGAGGGAAAGGAATTAAGTCTACTTTCTTTATATCTGAAAGATCGCAATCAAGTAGTTAAAGTGAACGAGAACTTTTTCCAACCAATGACTGTAATAGAGGTATCCCACAGGGATCTGTCTTGAGCCCGTTCCTGTTTATTGTATTCATGAACGATTTTTGTCAATCACTGGGTGTGAGACCGATTTCATATGCTGATGAAACAACAATTTTAGTAGGAAATATAAATTTACGTAATCTAGATACTGAACGGGAAACAGCATTTAGAAATGCTGGAATTTGGTAAGGCAAAACCAATGGGTTTTAAATCAGAAAAAAAAAAAAAAAAATATCTAAATCCCTCTGAATAATGATATCCTAAGTTTGAATACTAGAAGGTTCTGTTTCGCTACTGGGTATACATCTGGATGGTACTTTCTTATGGAATTATCATATTGATTAGGTAATAAAAACGTTAGCAAAGAATTTATATCTACTAAGACGATTAAAATATACTTTATCATTGAAATATCAAAAAATGTTATTCCTTGCACTCATTCAATGTCATATTAATTATGGCATACTTTCATGGGGTGGTTCCACAAGAGCAAAGGATGTATTCCTATGGCAAAAAAGGCTGTTAGAACAGTTTGCAATATACAGGTTTGTCAATCATGCAGGGGCTATTTTTAAAAAATATAAATTTTAACTGTAGCGAGTAGCTTTGTAAAATGACTTTGTATCAAGAAAGGACACTCAATTGCGAAGAAGGAGACTGAAATTGAATATATGAAACATTGTTACCTTTCAAATACACTATAATAACACTTTGCATTATTCGTAGTTCCGTTCCAGAGAAATCGTATGGACTCATACAATACTCCGAAATTTTAGACACATTCAAAAATTAGTTGCTGAACGATAAACACATTGCTAGAAACAATAGTTTATAATGAGAAGGGTGTTATTGTTTAACGCAATTATATCACACATTTGCCACAAACCTATACTCAACTCTATCTTACTTGTTTTACCACCGTTCGTTGTATACGACTGCAGTGAAAGATATCCCGTAACAAAGGTGCTGAAACTTACTAAATATACTTATTGTTAAAAAAATCTGCGTTTTAAACTCATCTTTTTCATTGTCCCTTGTTTTTCTCTATTAACTTTGGAACAATCTCTTGCGATTCGACAAGCATTCGTAACATAGCGTTTGATCATTCTAATCGCTTGATATCTTTGCTTTCGTGATTACGTATTCTAATCTAAATTAGATTACATAACTCTAAATGTTCAACTAACATTCTCTTGTTCTAATTATGTGCGAACATATTGAATAAACGAAGTCTTAAAGGCTAATCTACTACAAGATCATTCTTTTTGGTAAAAGAAACAAAAGTTCAAGAAATTAACATAAATACACGAATAATATACTACAATAACAGTTTTGCTTTTGTAACTTACGTTGTAAAGAAGTTCGATAGTTCTATATATTCCGGTCTAGTTGTATGCACATTGAAAGATTCGTTGGTGGGTGATTGACAATCTTGTTTATAACAATGACCTACAATCAAATGAAATGCATATTGCTGTTTAACGCATTAATAATACATAATTTCTACAATAAAGCATTGCGAAACTGTTTCATTTAGAGCTGCATATGACCGCCTCGCGCTGGTTTTCTCTGATCATGTAACAACTAACATAAAACACCACAAGCATTTTAATACTTTTCATTCTCTGAGAATACATTACTATAGCAATATTGATGTTTCTACGATTATTCGATGTAGTATTTCATCGCAAATCGTCTGAAGCTCATTCATTTCTTCCGCAGCCCAGCTGCTCAGCGAGATCTTGTTAAAAAGTGCCGAAGATGAATTGCGCAGATTAAGTAATATTCAAATTAAAATGATACATTTATCGTTCAACTCTCTTTCTTCTTCGCTTGTTTAGTTGAGACAGTATTTTTTCGATCCAAAAATGAACGTTGCACATAGATATTATCATCTTTAGTTCATTGCAGTTTTATAGATTGCACCATTGATCGCAAAACAGCAAACATTATACTCGTGTGCACAATTTACTACTAATGATGAACTTCGAATGTGTAAACTGACTTTGTACCAAGTAAGGACACTCTTAAGATCTGGACACATTCAAAAATTCGTTGCTGAATGATAAACAGATTGCTAGAGACAATTGTTTATAATGAGAAGAGTGTTATTGTTTAACGCAATTATATCAAACAATTGCCACAAACTTATACTCAACTGTATCTCACTTGTGCTACAACCGATCGTCCTATACAAATGCAGTCAACGATATCACGTAACAAAGATGCTGAAAGTTCCAAAATATATGTATTTTTAAATAAACGATAGCGCTTTAATCTTGTCTGTTCCATTGTCACTTGTTTCGTTTTATTAACTTTGGAACAATCTCTGTTCGGATCGACAACCATTCGTAACATAGCGTTTGATCATAGTAATCACTTGATATTCTTGATTTGGTATTTACGTATTCTAATTTAAATTAGATTACGAAACGATCAATGCTCAAAGAGCATTCCCATGTTTTAATCATGTGCCAACATATTGAATAAACGAAGTCTTAGAGGCAAATCTACTACAAGAGCATTATTCTATTTTTGTAAAAGAAACAAAATTACAAGATATAAGTTTAAATACACGAAAAATATGCTACAATAGCATTAGCTCTTCTTTTCTAACTTACGTTTTAGAGAAGTTCGACAGTTTTATATTTTCCTGTTTACTTGTATACACATTGAAAGAATCGTTGCCGAGACAATCTTTTTCGTAACAATGGTCTACAATGAAATGAAATGCTTAATGCTTCTTATTGAATTGATATTACAATAGTTATATAATAAAGCATTGAGAAACTGTATCATTTGGAGCTGCATACGACATCCCCTCACGCTGATTTGTCATATCATGTAACCAAAAATATAAAACACCACAAGCTTAATGGTTGTAATTCCCTGAGAATTCGTTAGTGCAGCAATATTGATGTTTTCCACAGTAATTCGCCGTAGCATTTTCATCGCAAATCGTCTAAAGCCCTTATTTCTTCCGCAGTGTGGCTGTTCAAGTGAGATCTTTCTAAAATGACACGAAGATTAGCACCTAGGTGAATTGCGTAGATTGAGTAACATTCAAATTAAAACAATAGATTTATCATTCAACTCTCTTTCTTAGAACAGTATCTTTTCGGTTTGACGTGCAATCAAAACAGAAGGTTGCACGTAGCTATTGCCATATTAAATTAATTTCAGTTTTATAGACTATATGTGTTATTGTTCACCATTGATCGTAAAACAGTAAATATTAATCTCGTATGAACATTTTCCTATTAAAGTCATATAATGATGAACTTACGAATTTGTATCAAGAAAGGTCACTCAATTGTGAAGAAGGATACTGATATTGAATATATTAAACACGGTTACGTTTCATATACACTATAATAACATTAGCATGCGTTATTCGTTGTTCCGTTGTTGAAAAATCGTATGGATTCATATAATACACTGTAGTTTTAGAGTAATTCAAAGATTTGTTCCTGAATAATAAACAATATATTTAGGAAGTTTCAGCACCTTTGTTACGTGATATCGTTCACTGCAATCGTATAGGACGATCCGGTTGTAAAGCAAGTAAGATACAGTTGAGTATATGTTTGTGGCAATTGTGTGATATAATTGCGTTAAACAATAACACTCACTTAAATCAATTAAATATGACAATATCTATGTGCAACCTTCCGTTTTGAATCGAATTAATAAAGTTCCAACTAAACAAGCGAAGAAGAGACTTGAGTGATAAATGTATCGTTTTAATACTAATATTACTCAATCTACGCAATTCACCTAGGGGATAATCTTCGTGACTTTTAAGCAAGATTTCACTTGGACAGCTGCACCGCGGAAGAAATGAATGACCTTTAGACGATTTGCGACGAAAATACTACAGCGAATAATCGTAGAGAACATCAATATTGATGCAGTATTGTATTCTCAGAGATTTACAAGTATTATGATGCTTGTGGTGTTATATGGTAGTTGTTACATGATCAGAGAATAACAGCGCGGGGTGGTAATATGCAGTTCTAAATGAAACAGTTTCATAATGCTTTACTGTATCAATTATGTATTATTAATGCATTAAACAGCAATATGCGATTCAGTTCATTGTAGGTTATTGTAACGAACAAGATTGCCAATTAGCCAGCAACGATTCTTTCAATCTGTATACAACTAAACAGGAATATATAAAGCTGTCGAACTACTCTACAACATAAGTAACAAAAGCAAAACTATTGATATTGTAGTATATTTTTCCTGTTTTCTAACTTATTTCTTGTAATTTTGTTTCTTTTACAAAAATAGAATGATCTTGTAGTAGATTTGCCTTTATCACTTCGCTTATTCAATACTTTCGCACAAAATTTGAACATTGGTAGTTTTGTTATCTAATATAGATTAAAATACGTAAATACCAAAGCAAAGATATCAAGTGATTAGAATGATCTAACGCTATGTTACGAATGCTTGTCGTGTCAAACAGAGATTGTTTCAAAGTTAATAGAGAAAAACAAGTGATAATGGAACAGACAAGTTTAAAATG
>JAGDQP010040009.1:0-17471 GCA_022664845.1 Lepisma saccharinum | reverse complement strand
ATTCTGTGTGTGTTTAACATTCTCGTAGAGTTATAAGTCCCCTGAAACGCTATGAAACTAAGGTTTGGTTTTCAGAACATAGATGGACACTTTCTTTAGTAGAAACCAGAAGCAAATTTTGCTACTTCGTTTAAATGAAGAAGTTCGTCACTGTATGTTAGGTAATTTGAATGTAAATTTGGGAGTATTATTGTTAATGCATGAATTTTCTCTATTCGCGTTGTACATATATCTTACAAAACGACAACAAGAACTTTGTACCAAGTCCTACGGAATGTGAAGGGCATCAAGGACAGCAAAAGAAAGCGTCTGATGGAATAAACTTTTCGTTTATCACCTACTGGCATTACTCCCTACTGCACACGCAACCAACTTTACAGACAGTTTTTAATTAATTATGTGAACACTGTAAGCTATCAGGAAGTTTTCAAGACATTGCTTTCTTGCAGTATGATACTGCACTTCTTTCTACTACAATGGTCAACTTTCGACAGGCAATCCCTTCAGAAAATGAAATTTTAGCAACTTCATTGCAATGCAAATTTGTGAGGGGTCACGGACTGAAAGGATTTTCTTACCATCCCATGTCTTTCTCAATAGATACGACCTTTCTCTTGGATACTAGATTTGTCTCGATTCTTTCTGCCGACTTTGATTTTGGGGGATTTGGGCAGGTTTTCAGTGGTTCTGGACCACTGTGCGTTGATGAAGTTTTAATACTAATTTATTTTTACCTCTATTTGCAAAACTCTGGGAAACCATTTCATTTCAGATGTCAACTTCGGCAGTCTGTCTTCCTACAAATAATGAGCAGCCAATAAAACTTGTACCTTAAGAAACACATGCAATAGAACCCCGACAGTAGGCAGGAAAGAAATCAGTATAATAAAAATAAAGCCTACAGGACTAAGAGCATTGACATAACCGTAGGTTCTTCGTAGCGTATTGCTTACGATGAGTTACAGTAATTAGTTTACCTAACATCACTTGGATAAGGTTAGATGAATTTAGCAGCAATAATAATTTTATTTTTACTTAGCCCAGCTTCCCTCATTTACTTAAGCAAACTCTCCATGCATTCAATATAGTATAAGATAATTCAATTATAATTACTTGATAGTAAACAATTGACTTGGTCAATCGCAATATCTATTTTTTTTATCATCTTCTTTTCTCCGTCTTTTCCCATCTACGTGGGGTCGACGTTTCTGATGAGTCTTCTCCACAAAGCTCAGTCCTGAACTTCTTCCCCTGACAATCCGTCTTAACCCTATCCATCCATTTCCTCCTTGGCCTCCCTCTACCTCTCTTGCCCTCCACTTCCAATATCATCACTCTTCTGATTACATAGTCCTTTGTTCTTCTCATTACATGTCCATACCACTGCAGTCTTCTTTCTTGTATCTTCTTAGACAGGGTTCCCACTCATTTGCCAAGATCAAATTCCCTGACTTTTCCAGGACCTTTTAGTGCTAAGCTGGATTCCCTGACGATTCCAGGTTTTCCAGGTGAGTGGGAACTCTGTTAGATATATCTACAACTTTGGTTGTACCTCTTTCTCTATGACATTTCTCACTCTGTCTCTTCCTGTTATCCCACACATCCAGAGTAGCATTCTCATTTCGGTGACATCTCTTTTCCTGTGTTTTCTTTATTGGCCATGTTTCTGCTCCGTGCATCATTGCTGGTCTAAGCGCTGTTTTGTAAATCATCCCTTTATTCTTCACCGTGATTCTGCGGTCGCAGAGAACGCCACTTACTTTCTTCAAATTTCGCCATCCCTCTTGCATTCTGTGTGTCATTTCAGAGTCCAAATCGCCATTCTCAGTAACAGCTGAGCTTAAATATTTAAAACTTTTCACTTTATTTATTCAATCGTTCTTCTTGCAACATCACTTCTCCATTTCCTTCTCCGTTAAACTCAAGATACTCAGTTTCCTTTCTACTAATTATTTAGGCCTCTTATCTTCCAGAGACTTCGTGCAACTCTCTACTTTCCTTTCAAGTTCTGCCCAATTAGTATTGCATAGTGCAATATCATCGGCAAACATCATACACCAGGGAGCTTCATCTCTCACATCCTGAATTATAACGTCTATGACTACGTTGAAGAGGTACTGGCTTAAGGCTGAAGCCTGGAGTAATCAAACCGTAACAGGGATTTGGCGTGTCAATCCCACACTACTTCTTACTTGAGTTCTAGCTCTTGTATACACATCTTGGATTATCCTTACATATTTCTCTGGGACTCTTTTTTCCCTCAAGCATCTCCATACTTCCTGACGTGGTACTCAGTCGTAGCTCCAAATCAATAAAGACTATATGCAATTCTTTTTGCTTTTCCTGACGCTTTTCCATAGTTTATCTTAATATAAAAGTTGCATCTTTGTTCTCCTATTGATGTTTCTTCTCGTAATTTTCTCCCAAATCTTCATCTGTGTGACATTAGCTTGATTCCTCTATAGTTTCCACAATCCTGCGTATCTCCCTTCTCCTTAAAAATTGGTACAACAACACTCTCTCTCAACTAAGCCAGCATTTTTTCTTATTCATAGATTTTTTGCATCAAATCCCATACAATATCTATACATTCTGGTCCCAAACTCTTCCACGCTTCTACTGGTATGCAATCAGGACCTATAGCTTTTTCGGTCTTCATTTTCTTTACTGCTTTTTCTACTTCTTCTCGGTGTTGGTCCAGGATTTGGGGTTCCGTCGCTAAGGACTTTTCTAGGATTTTCCTCATTTAGTAGCGTTTCAAAATATTCGGCCCATCTCTCTTTAATCCTGTCTTCATAGGTAAGCACTAATCCTTGGCCATTCTTAAATTTGCCTACTATGGGTATTATCCTTTGTTGCCTTGTCTCTGGTTTTTGCTAACCTGTATAGCTTCTTCACTCCACCTGGTGTTTCAAGTTCATCCCAGGCTTGCGCTTTTGCTCTAGCCACTGCCCTTTTTTTTACTTTCTTATTAGTCGCATTGAAGTTACCTGAATTTATCTTTGTCCATGAAGCATCCCATTTTGTTTTAGCTTTCTTCTTCGCTTTAATAGCTTCTTGTACTTCCTCATTCCACCACCACGTTTCTTTCCTACAGGAGGGCTCTTTCCAGAAGTTCTACCCAAACTTTTCTCTGCGGCCGTTAGCATGACCCTGCTGTTCACATCCCACCATTTTCGCACATCCTCTTCTTGCAGATTTATTCTTTCGATAACCTCTTCCCTTAACAATTTTCTTAGTTTCTCCTCTTTCAGTCTCCACCATCTAATTCTGGGCTCTCCATTTCGCGGTCTCCTATTATTTCTACCTGCAAACTCCCAGTCCACAATCACCACTGTGTTGTGGGGCCTCACTTTCACCATTTATGACTTTGTAGTTCTTAATCTCCTTAAGATGATGTCTTCGGCACAAGATGAAATCGATTTGACTTTCTTTTCCACTACTCTTGTAAGTTAAGAGATGCTCCTCGTCTGAAAAAATGTACTGCAAATCGCCAGAACGAATGCCGTTGCAAAGTCTTTCTCCTTCTTCGTTCCAAAAATGGTTGGTGGACTGAACATCTATTAACTTATCTTCATCTAAGATAACTGTGTGGAAGAATTAACAACTATCTCACTTTGAAGTACGCACAGAAAAATCGGTCGCTATCCTAGTGGAGAATTTCGAACCCCGGTTCAAGACTGTTGATCACGTGGTTCATCAACACCACGTGACACAATCAAATTTTGTGAATGTGATGTGTTCCTCTTCGGGCTGAACCAGTCGAATTCCGCTGATGTCGAAAGCAGAAGGTTTGATCTAAGCCGAAGACGCCTAAAGGCCGTAAATAACTCAATTGGAAAGGATGAAAAATTTCTTTGAGGAATGTTCACAAAATCAGGCAGTACGAATGAACCAGACAGAAATTACCAGCAATCCGCAGATTAGACTTTAATTCATTGCTGGAGTGCTGACACTTCATGTTTCAACATGTATTCACACACAAGTTAATTATGTAAAAGGAATTTTAATCTTTCATTTATTTCTTACTGTAGTACAAGCCCCTCTTGATCCACGGAGCATTACAATACGACGCTGACCCGCTCAGCAAACGGAAAATGCTTTACTGTAGAACTTAAAATTATCTCGCCCCACAATGCATCTCTTTACAGATACGGCTCGGTAATCAAAAAGCTACAATTACATGTAATGAACGCCACAACATTGATTACGGACAATAATCACACTACATTAACACTTGTTTTCATTCATTAAAACAAAAATTACATACAAATAGGAAATAAAGTACCTGTGAGGAATGTGGTGTCTTGACAACATAATGTTTCGATCTTTTCACTCCGTTAGGAGCAGGTCGCTTATATAATACAAACTTACTTCTTCTACGTCCCCTATCTCCAGCAGGCAAATAACCATTGTATCTAAAGAGAAAAGTTGAATATGTGTTATTACATTTACTAATTTATACGAACAGCATAAATCACAGTGTTAAGAAAGGCTGTACTAATAATTTAAACACACTGTAAGAGTAGAAAAATATTTCTAATTATTTCTTGAGGACCTAACCATCAAGTGCCAACTTAAATTTAAATAAAGAATAGTCATGTTATTACACGGACAGTCTATATTTTTTTTTGATCATTTCAGCAGTCCCGAAATTTTGTATCTGTAATTTTTAATTTGTGTGTCTTGCTGGTGATTTCTTGTGATCTTTCGCTTTGTTGGGATATTAATTGTGGAGATTTGCATCCATTCAATTAAAAAATAAAATCTCATGCCAGAATCGATTCATTAAATTCTAAGAAAATGTTCGGTAATGTGATAATTGTGTTAAGTAGTAGTATTTCCGTCATTTCACAGCACACTAATTCAGTAAGTTATTGGTTTCACGAAAGTAAGTTTCATTTGCCTGTTTTAGTTGCTTTGGAAGGGGGGGGGGGGGGAGAAGGTGGCTAAACTTAACATTTAATTTTCATACATTTTCTGAGTTTGTCCGTTTTGGCACAAGGCTATAAACCTCTCCCCAAGTGTTCTCCGTACTCCATTGAATTCTACTACTATGAAGTAGGTCAGTATAACGTCAACTCACTGAGAAAACAGCTACTGTTGTATTGGCATTAGTTTGAACTTGTGATTAGCAGGTGATTATCCCAAGACGTGTTGCAGTAGTTAAAGTCAAGCCATAAGGTCTGGTCAGTCATGAACTGTTGAATCGAAAGAAAATGAGAACACAATTTATTTGTGTACAAAGAACGTCTTTTTTTTTTAATACGAATGATTTAGAGAAAGGGGGGGGGGTTGTTTGGGAGATATTGAGTCAATATATTGATTGGTTTGAGGCCTGGTCTGTCAAAGACGAGACAAAGTCAAGCCAAAAGAAAAAAAACCTGCCGTTGCTAGGACTCGAACCCGCATTTACTACCACCACAGCACAGATAACTTTTTGTGTATATGGAGCATTTCTCAAGCCTGTTAACTGCCAACTACTTGCTGATGGTGTCAAAACGAAGACACACTCACTTCATTATATGCGATTTTAGTTGATAATTTTTCTGCAATCGTACAGCAGATGTTATTTCTTTTTCTACGAAGACGATGTATGAGGTAATTACTGAAAATAAAGAAAGGAAAATTGACTGCTGCCGTGATCGGGACTTGAAACCGGATCTCTCAGTCTCCGGCTGGAGGACTTAACGATTACCACAAACCGTACAATTAGCTACTTGATTCCAATTACGTGTGTCTGGTCCCCAAATTACGTATGATTTGTTAGAGAGAATATCCATTAGTTGTGGATCACTCACTGCCATACAAAGAAAAGTTTAAACTGCAGACGCCAGTTTGTTCGTTCTCATTGAAAAGAAGAAGGATTGCGTGTGGAGATCTATAACGAGACTGAAGATGGGGAAGAAGATAAATCATACGACGAAACAAATGCTGTCACTAAAGAGCTCATTGTCGTTAACGAGACGTATTTCAAGAGAAGCACAATAACAAATGCTGAATCAAACACGAAAGGGTTTTATTGTTCGAATGGATAATAATACAGTCGCTCATAATAAGTTATGGGTTAAGAAACGTTTTATCTGAAAATTCTAGTTATGCGCGTTCCTTGGACTTCGATAAATTACTTGATAACATGATGGATCTAAGAATCTTATCTATTTCCTATCTTAAAGAGCACTCAAGGTAGTTTCATTGATGTGAATATAGACTGCAGATACGAGGATCGTGAAATTATAATTGTTTCGTCGTAAATGTAGCTGATCATGTTCTTCACCAGCAGAGCAGTTTTCCCACTGAACCACTCAATTCTTATCCGATTTTATCTGATCAGCCGAGAACGTATTTATAGTAACTTTGTGGGTAACAAGAACTAACAAAAGTGAATTTTTGTTTCATTACACTAGTAGCTAATGGTAGCCACAAAAGCGTGGGTAAGTTTATATATATATAAACTTACCCACCCCCCGTATCATAAAGAACACTGGCCAAACTTGGGATTAGATGAGAGTTTTATTCAATACGTGGGATATAAACAACTACAAGTACTAGTTCAAAGGTGATCTATAGAAACTAGTATATAGGGATGAAAGAATCGGATTTCATTCGGATCATCCGACTTTTCTCAAATGAATACCCGATAACGCTTTATCCGTATATCTGAGACGACCTGGATTTCTTCTGGCCATCCCTAAACTAATACATACTGCAATGTCGAAATTGCCTTCCAGATGTTTTCTTGACTGTTGTTTAACCAATCAAGGTCACACATGAACTGGTCACACAGTGTCAGAAGCAACTTTTTCACTGTACAGGAATTCATTCCGTGTGAAATTACGCTTGTTTTGTCAACTCACGCTCGCTATTTACACGCACCCTGAGGTTTGTGGACTGAAACAACATAAATGACAGAATTGCCATCTGTATCAATCTGAAAAACGAATACGACTGCACCGAACACGATGGATTGTTTCAATTTGGAATTCAATTCCTTGGTTCCAAATTACTTTGATTGGGAGCTTACTCAAATGATAATTGATAATACAAGCCAACGTCTTAGTTCTTGAACTTCCGCACAGGCACAAAACACTCCTTTTGTCTGCCGTTTGCGGTCGGTTATTTATTTTATGAACAAAAATATGAAGAGTGAAAAGTTTAGTGAGACATTGCATCTCACGTACCTACTCCACATTTCCTTTCTTCACTCTTCAAACAAAGCAATTTCCTCAAATTAGCAAATGGCTCTGCAAATCAAGCAGAACGCAAACTGTAAACAGAATTGAAGTATCGCTTGTTAAAGGGAATATAAAAAATCAAGAAAAAACTGTCATCATTCTTCAAGTATAGATTAACAACTAAAATGTTCTACACAAAAGAAAGAAAAAGACGATGATGAAAAAAGAAGTTATGAATGGAATAGGGAGTGTGGTTGATGGAACGGAAAGAATTTTCTGTTTAGCAGTAAAGGTGTGCGAACACACAGGAAAGGAAGGAGCACGGGAAAAGGGAGACGAAGAAAGCACAGGAAAAACTTGTAAAGAATGTGACGTGATTTAAGAGGACCACGGAGGACAGACATAAGGACGACGTGCTACTGAAAAAAGAGGGTGGGGTGGGGTGTTGTGTATAAACACTGTCAAGAAACAAAGCCTGAAATCAGGTGGGAAGAAACAAATCCTGGAACAAGAAAACAGAATACTGGTAAGAGAACAGTTCAGAGATGGACGATGTTTATATATATATATATATATATATATATATATAAAAAAAATGAAAAGTCTAATCAAAATTGAAGACGAATCTATCTATGCATTATCTACTTTGAACTCGTATTTTTTATTTTTTCACTTACATTCTACAGTGATTTCGACTTTAAAAAAAATTAACCACCCGGAATAATGTCAATATTTAATTCATATTAAAGGGTTTACAAGCATCTATAGTCTAAATCCGAAAAGTCTTACGGATGACATATGCGACTGTTATAACTGGATTTCAAGACCGCAGTTCGCTACTTCTTAAATGAAAACCTAGCTAGTTGCAATTATCGTAATGCAGGGTCAATACCGAACTCTCCCGAAAGCTAGTCTAAGCAGAACAGCCACAAACTACCAATTTGAGGTTTTTTTAACAGCTTTTCCACATGATATTCATTAAAAGCGCAAACATCTAAACAGATGTTTTGGTAACCCTCTGAGAATACGGCATATTCTATACAGAACTCAAGAAAGATAAGAAACGAGCCTACAAGAAAAAATAATACCAGTTAGCACCTCTGAACAGAACGTGTGCGAATCCACTAATTTCTCGGTGCATGGAGATCGACTTTTGTCCTTCAATAGAGAAAATACATATTTTCTTTCGACCTTCATGGTGGTGCGGGAAATGGTACATAGCAAACAGCACGCTCTACCACTCATACATAACCGAAACTGTAAAAATATGAACATCCAGGAAGGATGTTAGAAAACGTCTCTCCAAATTAGTGTAAAACCTGTAACGTGTAATAATACTGACAACACGTGAAAGATCCCATTAAACGTATCTTCTTACAACACGATATGTACGTCATCATACGAACTACTGTTGCGCGTTAATATCAGCAAACAATGTAAGGTCATACTATTACCTATGAAAATAACAGCAACTATCCCCCCCCCTCTCCTCCCATCCTTATAATCGACCTGGCCTGTTACTAATAAATTAACGGAAAAGGTTCCGCGCACACCGGTCTAGTGCGGGAACTAGGCCTACATACAGCGTTAAATTTGTACGAGGCGGATGGCTGGGATGAACCCTCTCTGGAAAGAAAACAAATCGAAAACTACGTCCAAATATGTATAGGGCAATATTTTCGCTAGACTAACGTCACTACAATCGCGGGTTCGAGTCTCGCCTGGAGCATTATTGTAGGTTTTTAACAAGCGTTGAACTCATACAACATAGTTGGACCGAAATCCTAATACCAACATAGTCCATACAAAACAAAGTTGGCGAAAGCTTTATGGGAACATTTCAGAAATGAACTCCCTGCAGCAGTAGCAAAACATTAAGGTTAATGTAAAGAAAAGATCTCCAACAAAATATGGCAGAACTATCTTCGTATATGTCTATTGTATTTTAGCGTTGCACGAAATTTAAATGCTACTCCTACAAATTCAAGCCGAGAGAATTCAAACTTTCACGGAAGAAAGTTCATAGCCAATTCAAGAGTTCTATCCGTGCCGATTTTTAATTATCTTTCTTGTTCATTGTTGAAAGAGATTCATTGTTATAGGTTTGGATATCCATAACAACAATGAAGCGAAATGAACAAGATAGAAAATAAAAAAATCGGCATCGATAGAACTTTTGAATTGGTCATGAACTTTCTTCCCGGAAAGTCTCAGGGGTGCCAATGTAGGATCAGCATTGAAGTTCCGTGCATCAATAAAAATACATTAGACGCATACGGATATAGTGCTGCCATCTTTTGTTGGGGATCTTTTCTTTACAATATCCTTAAACCCGATGCTACAGCCCGAAGTGGACCTTGGTCTACCAGTCGGATTTTATTGGACTGGATATTGCGTGGTTTAAAGCAATGACCCATGTCATCCCTTTTCACCACTTTCGGAACCGGAGACAGCTACTTCTTGACATAACGGGGGCAATACTCAAATTTTTTTAGCCCACACCGGACAACAGAAAATAAGGTCGTAAACCATTCGGCTAACGTACTGAGAGCTCTACCTACCAAAGATGGAAATTGGTTATATTAATTTCTGTCCAAATAAATGTGCAGTTTCAGAGCTAGATGTGCCTACGAATGACGTCAATTTCGATAATGACATAAGTTGAATTGGTTTAGTAAGTGGCAATCGAAGTTTTATAAAAAAATGTATTGAAGCAAAATTCATTACTGAGGAGACCAAGAGATCCATATGCTTGTCTTCTGTTCATCTCAATTCGAACATAACGAAATGTTTTTGTGGGAAGTTCCTTCTAGAGTGCGTACATCAATCCTATCACTGCGCAAAATACAATCTTTGAGTATGATTCGCTAAGTCGGCGCCGCAGTGTTAGATGCTCCCACAGTTAACACTGAAACACTCATTAAAAAATGGACAATAGATTTTCAGTATTTTTTTTAATTACTCCCGAAAACTTATTGTGTATTTTTACAGTGGACCAAACTTCATAAGACAAACTGCTGACACAGATACAGACAGACACGCATATATATATATATATATAAACAAAAAGTTCATCTGAAGAAATAAGCGTGGTTTCGGAGCTACAAGCGCTCAACGTTACGGCAGCATCGTCATAATTGACGTATCTTGACAAATAATGTCGTAAGAAAATCACAAATTAAGTAGTACCCGATACATCAATTCGAGCAATGTTTATGACTGCGGAAGTGGTTAGTGGGATACTGACAGGTTTTACAATATAAGAATTTGACTGTCAAGGATTTAAATGGTTCGATTGGGCAAGCGTGGAATTCCCTTCTACGCTGCATTCGCCAAATCGTAAGCATAGCTTAAATGTGTGTTTTGCGTATTATTTCGATTATTTGCTAAGCCGACACCGCTTACGCAATTATTTGCCGAGATATGACGATGTAGCCGCACGTTGGCCCACATATTAAGACACATCCTGTACATAATATCTCCTGCTTGAAGAGCTTGTTTGGCCTTTCTATCAACTGAAATACGAACGCTGGCATCTTCTTACCGCCAAACGTTTCGTTCTTGCCTTATTATTTTCACAAACGAACTGTTGATGAATTTATCTGCATAATACAGTGTTTCCTAATCAGTGAAAATTATACAGGGGAATTTAAAAACACCGATGATAACTACGAGGGCAGATCAATAAGTACCCCGCAACTATTTTTTATCGTTACCGGATAGTGACCTGGGGCGTGAAACTTGCACTGAAAGTACTTTGAAGTTCCCTCCGTAGTTGGAAGTTTTGTGAAAAGGAGTACCTCTTGTAGCAGAAGAGTGAACTACTGACCAAAGATGGCGCATGTGTTACAGTAGTCTACGTATGAACAGCAGAGAGCTGTTGTTTATTTTTTGTAGGCACACGGCCGAAACCCGAGTGAAATTCGCAGGGAGATGAAGTACGTGTATGCGAAAGACTGTATGGATCACAGCAACATCAGCAGGAGGTGCAAATTCTTTGCAGAGGACCGTGTAAGTCTCACGGATTTGTAACGTACCGGGGTCCTGTAACAGCATCCAGCAAACAGAATGCCACGGCCATTGATGAGGCGATTCGTTCCGACCGGAGAATCCAACTTCGCACACAGGCGAACATGTTCAACATTTCGTATGGTACAGTGTATATGACGACGTGGTTCATGACCGACTGAACTTTCGTAAGGTGAGTGCTCGATGGGTGCCAAAGAATCTCACAGACGTCCATAAGGGGCAGAGAATGATGACATGCCTGGATCACCTGGCACGGGACGCTGCAGGGGGAGAACATTTTCTGGAATGTATCGTTACAGGTGATGAGTCATTGGCGTACCGCTACACGCCTGAACAAGAGGTCATCGATGGAATGAAAACATTCTAATTCCCCACGAAAGAAGAAATTCAAGGTGCCTCAATCTGCGAAGAAAGTGCTCGTGACTGTGTTATGGGACATGCGTATTCTGGTGGAATTTCTTGAACGCGGGACCACTGTGAATGCTGTATCGTATGCGTAAAACATTGGTCAAGTTGCATTGTATTCTTCGTGACAAACTCCCTAATGCTGGAAATGTCAAACTCCTTCATGACAATGCACGCCCCATGTGGCTGCCCCTGTTCGTGCGCAACTCGAGAAGTTTGGGTGGGAGGTGCTCCAGCATCCCCCGTATAGTCCGGATCTGGCACCGTCCGATTATCATCTTTCCGGTCCAATGAAGAAATTCTTGGCCGGCGAACATTTCACTTCCGATGCCGAAGTCAAATCGGCTGTCCGTATCTTCTACGCACACGGTCTTTGCAAACTTGTGCCTCAATGGGGGTGCTGTAAGACTTGCAGACTATGTTGAAAAACAGTGTAGAGATGTGCCTTTATTTTGTATATATTCTTAGAGTGTTACCTATTAGACTTTCTTCTAAATCAATTGTTGTGCGTTACTTATTGATCCACCCTCGTGTTACCATGATCAACAGTCAAAATTCCTACACAGCATTTATTATATTCCGTAACATCAAGAACCTTAATTTAATACAATTAAGAAAGCCATGTTTACTATAAGAAAACTGGAAATGTTAAATGTGGGCTCCGAACCATACCCGGGTTTGAATCCCGAGAGGACTGCAAAAGGTCAGACCATCATGCGATGCTACTCGCCGTGAACGTGGTCCTTTCAATATTTCTCCTAAAGCTTCAGCAACGGTTAATTAATTAATAAGGTTTTTATTTGCAACAACAAAGTAATTTCGACAAATTTAGCAAGGATTTTGGTTTCCATACATATGTGAAATTTCACTGGGAGGAAACAAGTAGCTTTTGCTTTAGTTTTTCTACACCGGTCAAAAATATCGTACTGTAGGACGTAATATGAAGATTTATAATTGCCGGATGTCTAAGTTTTGAGGGGGATAAAATAAAAAGGGTGTATCAGACACACCAATGGGGCTATTGTAATACAAAAAAGACTCGCAAAGCGACAGCACATGTAAAGAGTCCACGGGGTTACAACAAGACAGCTATGACCTTTGTGTATCACCTGTAAAAAAATCACCTAATACCAGTCAATAGCACCCATGTTATGGCATTAACAGCAGTTATAATTGAATACCTGCGACGAAAAACAGTCTAACCCCACAAAAAAATGAGAAAAATAAGGATATGTATGTAAACCAAAACTAATTATACTTTTTTTTTTTTTTTTGATGGGATAAAAAGGGGCACTGAATAAACCTGAAAAATATTCTTGTTTCATTTTGAAAGCAGTAGGGTTTCGTTAATTATTTATTCGTAGTTTCCTTAACAAGGTGATGTGGCTTAAACTGTTTTTCGTCGCAGGTATTCAACTGAAGTTGTTTAAGTACGTAGCGACAATTTAATGATACGTTGGTGGAAACGTGTTATTCTAGCGTAGAAATTTGTGGTATATGTTGTTCTAACGACAACGAAGAAAGTATACAGCTATTTTCGTGTAAACCTGTGATATGACAAAAAAATATATGTAGAAATGCTTCTTGCTGTTACCCGTAAATAGCTACTGAAATATATGCAAAACAAACTAATAAACTAAACAGAGAAAGAGCAGAATTAAATAGACAAATTATTGTTATAGTTACAAAAGACTTTTCTTCAATGTGAACCTAATTTTAGGTATCATTGTGCTTTTACTTTTTTCGATGTTAATTTTATTAACACCATTAATGACGCACTAGTTCTAAAGACATGTCGACAAAGATTACAATGACTTAAAACGATATTTGTACTTTCGGAACATCAACATAAACTCTCAATATTTTTAGCCTATCTAGACACATTAAAATAGAATATAACATTTCTGCCAAATTTTTTGCCTGACCACCGTATCACATTAGTCCCACAGTGGGTCTTAAAATGCAGTTTTCATTTTGAGGTTTTATATTTTGCCACAGGGTCAACTGTTCTCTAAAGCAAGAATAAAAACGTGGTGTATGGAATAATTAACCTACAAGACAAAAGGCATATTCCTGGGTGCAGGTATAAGCAGTGGCGTTGCCAGGCCACTTTCGAGAGGGCTTAATCCCCCCTCTCCAACCCTCAAAGGAAATTTCTGTCAATCGCAAGGAAGTCAACTGCATTCGGATAATTTTATGTAAATTCTTATGTATGTTAAGACTATTTTTGGCACAAATACTTTTTTCTTTCAAGCATCTATTAACTATTGACAATTTTTGTAGAGAAGTTTGTTTAGGCTATTCTTCCTGAGTTTTGATTTTGGTTCCTGTCTTTTGCACCCCTCCAAAGTAACAATGGTTGCCGAGCAGAGCAAAGAAGGGCCAGGGAGATCTTAAAGGGCCAATGTCTTTGAATTGAACTAAGTTTCTTTAGGCCAAATGTCTTTGTGTATCCATTAAAATTGATCAATAAATGTAAAATGGGTGATATTGGCTGCCATTTTTAGAACATGGTCGCCATTTTGAATCTTAAGGATTAAAAATTTACATGCTTCGGGTCAATTTGATTCTAATGACCTAACAGCCCAAGAACATATAGGAATCAACCTTCAAACATTAAAATTGATCATTAAATGTAATATGGGTAATGTGGTCTCCATCTTGAATCCTAATGACTAAAATCTTGAATCCTATGACAATAAAAATGACAGTCAAATCTATTCTAATAGTCTAAGAAGTCTCTGTGGCAAACAGCTTGCTTTGATCATGAAATGCAGTTTTCTTTTGTGTAGACGTTCGACTGTAAGGAAGGAAGGAAAACTGTCAGATAATGAAGGAAAAGTGTGGTTAAAATTACGGAAGTTCACCAGATGAAAGAGGAAAGCAATTAATTACTTGAGAATTTTCTAAGAATTCTGATAAGATAAAATTATGGAACAACTTTCCCTGTAATGAAATAAGCAAAAACAACGTATTTCCAGTTCGGGAACTCTTACTCTCTCTCAATCCTACTGCTAAAATTATCCATACATTTAATGTTAATTTGACGATTTCTTCCTCCATACCCTGTGTAATCCTAGAAATCTGAAGTCCGTAATGTCTGAGGTATGAAATTCCTCAACTATCAATCATTCCAGGGATAGGGATGAAGGAAGTACCGGT
Source organism: Lepisma saccharinum (assembly GCA_022664845.1). Classification (NCBI taxonomy): domain Eukaryota; kingdom Metazoa; phylum Arthropoda; class Insecta; order Zygentoma; family Lepismatidae; genus Lepisma; species Lepisma saccharinum. Next base: position 2,700 of record JAGDQP010040009.1, on the reverse strand, counting down.
CAGGGTTTTATTTGAAATTGAACTGAACTATTCTTGATACGCATATGAGTTCAATGTAATCAGGTGTTTGTGCAAGTATATGTAGTAGTAGTGCAAATGCAGTATATGTAGACTATGTTGCAAGAGTAGTATTGTTTATATTCTTTCAAGTGAGCAAAATTATACCTGATATATATATGATTCAATGTGTCCTAAATGACTTTAGAGGGAACTGAACCAGTGACCATGCTCACAGAAAGAAAGAACGCTAACCTCTCGACCTCCGCGATGTCAACATGTATACGAATTCAAGAAAATTGTGTATTTATGTGGCCTTGGGATGGCCGAGGTGTGTAGAGTAGGGTGGTCGCATTCTACGCGGCGTTTAATACTGAGCATTGCAGTTTTCCTATGTTTAGTGACACCTATTCTACTTTACTTAGTGTTGTCATGATGCAACAGTTATTAGACACTAATCCTGAAAGAGGGAAGTTACTCTGTCTCGCAATTGCTTAGTTAGCAGTTACTGAAGATTCAGGTTGGTTTTCTTATAATTCTGCCCCGAAGGGAATTTGTGGAAGTTGACATACTTTATTTAAGGAACATTATATTGTTGTTTCACTATATAAGTGTTTTTGTGAGAGATGCAGCACGGTATTGTGTTGTCGCAATGGTTATTACTGAGTCATTATACTAGTTTTTGGTAAGTGATGTGAGTGGTTTAATTCTCCGCAAAATCGATGCTAGAATTTATATATATTCTAGCATAAACATACGATCTAGTTTTCAACTAAGTAAGCTATATCACCTAGCAGTTTTTACATTAGTAAAAGAGACTGGGTCATTCCAATGGGGGAAAAATGTGCCAAAAAAATTACTGTTGAGGAGAGGTTCAGTTACGGGAGAAACTCTACCTTAGTATATGCCAATATCCAAATGCAAACATTTGCCCTAGAAACCTACGCTAGAACACTACCTTGTGAGTAGTAATTAGAAATACTTCCATCCAATACACACAAGTAATGAGAACTGAGCAAACTACATGTTGGTCTATTTTAGGTCATCCTCTAGAAACAGAATCTAACAGCTGGTGCGAATGGAAGGCCCTGGCTCCAAGTCTAGCCCCACACTGTAAATATACACATACTTACGATTTTTAAAGAAAATTTTCAACCATAGTTTGTCTACTTTCATCAAAATTCCATCGATCACAAACTTTCAATAACAAATCAGTCACCAAAGCATGATATTTCGGAAGCGATTGCGAGTCCAGTGGGAGACTTTACGTGGAATGTGAAAGAAAGTTTCTTGTATCAAGGAGAATAGTTCGGCAAGCAAAACTGAATTCCTGCCACTCTAATTCTGTAGTTTCTACTCAAACATGTGCAAACATTATCATGTCTGAAAACTTTTGTTGTGCTTGACTGAAAATTTTTCTACGTTGTAGTGGACACGACGATAAACGAAGTGGAATTAACTTTAAAGGAAAAGCAATTTCTGGCGTATTAATAATAAGTAATCGACACATGTCCCTATCTCTAATTAGCACTAATCCTGAGTTAAATATTGTTAAGTGAATTTTGTGAATACTTTCACTTATAAGTGTCTATGACGGAAAATATGATTGCAAATAAGTACACCACGAAGCTACCTTTAGTTAACCTCTTGCCGAAAGACATGTTCCACCTTTGCGCAAAACTTGGCAAATAGCTATAACGATTCGCGTCACGGGAGATAAGTTTTAATTGTTTGAATAAATTAAAAACCTTATTTGAGGAACAGTAGGGATCAGGAAAGGGTTTCGTTACTGGCAATAGAAAAGGAAATGTCACAACTTGTGTTTGGACTGGGTGATTGATAATTTCGCAACAAAACAGAACCGTAAGGTCCAGCCGATGCATCCACACTAAACAAATTCATGAACATTACGAAGAAACAGGCGAAGAATATCGATGTGGTCTCATCATCAAAATGCAGGTGTATATCAATGCATGTTCATAAGTTAAATACATGTTTTTATTTCTGTGTATTTGTGTGTCTACTGCTTCCGGTTGAAACCCTCTCAAAGTTAGGGCTCTACTGATTGTATTGGATATAAAAGTATGACATTAAGTTCTCGGAGCTAGGATAAAAGTTTTTCGAAGAAAAAAAAAAATGTTTTTGTAAAACAAATTATTTTATGGAAAACTAATTTTTAACTGCAACAATAAATATTGCTTGTCATGTTGGAGAATTATAGTATCTAAAACTACTTTTTTTTTCCTTTTTTTTTTTTTTTACTATTTATTTAAACATAATTTTCTCTGCTATATCACAATAGCCCCACTAGACTAGCTCTTTTACAACTGTCTAACTTAAATTTGAAAAGTTACTGATACTCAGGAAAAAGAAAAGAGAACTCATTTGTTATGACTGAAAGTTAGCCAGTATTACGTCAACAGAAAGAATGGTTAGAGTAACAGAAAACTGACTGACAACTCCAGATTATGAAAGCTAATATTGGAATGAAATTATCATTACGACCTTAACTTTGGAATTTAATACAGTATGACGAAAATTTGGGAAGACCGAGACGTCGTTGGGAGGATAATATTAGAAGAGATCTTCGAGAAGTAGGTGTTCGTGATGAAAACTGGCTTGATACTGCCCAGGATAGAATCCAATGGCGAACGTTTGTTACTGCGGCGATGAACTTGCGAGTTCCATAAGCCATAGAGTTAG
>JAGDQP010040008.1:0-17472 GCA_022664845.1 Lepisma saccharinum | reverse complement strand
AATTCTGGATGAACGAAAACCTGCATCGTTACTGCTCTGGGGCCACAGACCCCTTTAAGAACCCGACGATGAGACCCCATTTGTCAAAAATATTAACATAAACACAATTTTGCACGCAATACATAAATATGTACTATCTTAGTGAAATTTGATTGAAATTTATTGCAAAAACATGCGTAATTCACAACTGCAAATAATCTGTCACTACGACAGTGTTTCAGTAACTGATTCATGAACCTGTGACAGGTTTCGTTCGGAAAAATCACGGCCGATAAAAGCAAAAGTAATTCTTAAGTTAGATTGATTTACCACAACACATACGCTGTGAATATAAATGTTAATTTTATTTAATCTTCCCGAACCCCCTAAAACCCATCCTGGCTGAACCCAAGGTTAAGAACCATTACGTTAGAGGGAATATTGCAGGAATTCGATTATCGCCTTGATGATGTTCGTATGGGAAAATAACAATTATATGCAGAACTCATAAGGTGAGACGGATTAACTTAAAAGTCTCTGTTTAAACTAACGTGTTATAATCTATGTAAACTTTATGTATTACATTTGAAATCAGATCAACCTTTTTGAAACATCCTATATATTGCGAAGAGGAAAACGTATTTTGAAGCTAGAGCCGAATAATCACAAAAAGAAAAGAAAATGTTTAGTATCATTTAATCTCTGATTCATGATATGAGTACCAAATATGTAAAACACATAAAAAAAAAAGAAATAAAAAAAAAAGAGAGAATAAGGTATCCTTCTATTTACTTAGAATGGATATTTGCACAAGCGTATCATATTGTGTTGAAATTAGGAAAATAAGTTAAGCTACTTATATAAGAACAAATGCATCTGTGTGATTCATGTCTTGAAAATGTAACTGTATAAGTCTGGGATTTTACATTGTCTTTGGATGAAAGGTGGACCTACGGTATTTACTGGTAACACCTCGTCATGAATAGTTATAATGTTATCGGTTTCTTCATGGCTTCCGCTTTGGCAAAGCTCCACTAATAGGTCACAAAGGTGTCTTGTGTCTATAAACAAGATAATCGATAAGCCATCAATGGACTTTTTTTTAAAACAAATTTTGAATTAGGATATCACGAGTGAGTTAATGTTTGATGACTTCTTGTATACTCTGATGTTGTTTTATTCTTTTCTACGCAAATTAAAGTGTGTCAATAAGTTTTTTTTTGGTAGCCTAGGAAAGACGTAATTTGTTCTGCATACTAAATTCAAAGAGCGAAATTCCGTTCGATTTTAGCGGAATAGTTCAACTTTTAATAGCGGAAAAAGGTACCACTCTTTTAGACTGAATTTTCATGGGGAAAATATGAAAATTTTTTTCGCAAAAAGGGGGGGAATTGTGGGGTGCCCCTTTTCGAGGGGAACGTGTAAAAAAAAAAAAAAAAAAAAAATCTCGGGGAAAATTGAACGCGGTACGGTACATTCCGGCCAGCTATCCAACGTCTTAACCCCTCAGCCAGCCGTTCTACTGCAAGAACACGCCTTCCAAATGGTTTCTTTTTGTCTCGTCAGGTACTTGTAAAAAAAAAAAAAAAGTACATACCTTACTCCTGACGTCGTCACAAAAGTTTTCATTTTTTTTTTTGTTGCCATTTTTAACTAAACGCAATGCGATACAGTCATAGCTTCGTCTTTTGATAACTTTTGCGGTAACAAATGGTGGAGACCAAACTTGACTAGTACCCATGATGCATTGTGAATCACTCAAAAAGGATTAGAAATTGCTCTTTCAAGACTGAAGAATAAATTACATCCAAAAGCATTGGAATTCCATCTAGAATGAGCACATTTTCTATTTGAAGCCACAGCGTTTCGTAGAAAACCATTCTTTTCGATTGAAAATTCCGCTCTAAACAAGTTGTCCCTCTTTCTGCACTAAGAAGAGTGAATATTCCGCTCTTTTGATTAGTGTGTGAGCTATAAAGATTAGAGCATTAATTACTTTTCTTGCTGTATATTGGATTTCATTCGTTCTCTCAATATTACAATTTCCCTGTCCTTTCCTGTCTTCATTCTCTTCTCTTTCTTTCTTACTTGCTTCTTTCCTTCCATTCTTTTCCTGTCTTCGTTCCTTCCTTGCTTCCTTTCTTCAATTTTTGTCTCTTCTTTCCTTCTTTTTCTGTTTTCGTTCCTTCCTTCCTTTGTTTCTCTTGCTTCAAGTTCTTCCTTCATTTTTCTTTCTCTTATTCCTTTGCTTCTTGCTTTATGATGCTTCTTTCTCTGTCTTCGTGCCTTCCTCCCTTGTTTCTTTTTGTGTCTTTTTCGTCCTTTCTATCTTTATGTTGATTTTCCTTCTTTTCTCCCTTCGTTCCGTTCATTTGCTTCCTTTCTTTGAAGTTCTTACTCCCTTCATTTTTTCTTCTTTCGTTCCTTCCTTTCTTCTTTCCTTCCCTTTAGCTTTCTCACAGACATTCACGACTGAAATACAATTATATCTGCACATGAACTGTGTCCTACTATGAGGCAGGTCTCTGCCCTGAAGGTCCCTAAGCAAATTGAACCGATGATGGTTTACGAATGTCTTTAGATCCGACTGACATTTTTAAGGTCGAAATCTACTGTGTTAAAAGATAATTCCGAATCACGAAGTTACTTTCAATGTGTTCCCTTTAAATCGAAGGCGGGATTCCTTCACCACAAGGTGATGAACAAAACCACTTAACCACCGGAGACAGTTGAATACTAACCCTATAATCAGTGAAGAAATTGCATACATAAAAAAACAGAAAGAAAAAAAAAGGGAAATTGCTACTTTGAAACCTTTCTTTCAGGTCGTGTACTCTCAGAAATACATATGTTTTAAAACGCGAGCGCAGACATTTACAATAGGAGAAGGAGAGACCATAATTGGACGAGATATTCCATTCTATTGACCCAATTAAAAGCTTGAACTGTCCATATCATTGTATGACTCTAAATTGAGTTGATGTAAGATTAAAAAAAAAAAAAATCAAGGCTTAGATCAAAACTACAATCATATAATAGCTGAATAAATACTGACTTTCAAACGCTAATAAAGCAAACCTATACTGTTACAACTTATGGTTATAGACTTAATAGAAGATGTGGCTAGGAAATGATCAATCTTGTACCATTATTTTGCAATTCTTCCAGCACCGTTCACTGCACTCGAAAGGCACTTTCTCTTTGCCTCGCTGATACTCCAGACCTCTCTTTTTGCGCCACATTCTTTAGATACCAGCCTCGTGACGCAAACCGGATTACGGCTTCGGTCGGTCACAGATAATCATAAAACATTTCATAAGTGCACAGACATGAGTCGGCTACAATCTTTCTTAGCAGTGTTGTTTTCTTAAAGAAAATTCCTCTTCAATATTTCTTTTCATTATAACAACAGTCAATAAGAAACTTTGCTACAACAACTTCTTATTTAGTTAGTTAGCTAAACGTGTGCTTTCTTTATTCTTCAAGCCGTAACTTCCGAGAAAGGGGATGCATTGTGGAAAAGGCAAATAAAAACAGACTCAGTGTAAATGCATGCTTTTGTTTTAATTAGTTATTTCTTTTGTTTAGAACAGCTTTCACACGGTCAAAAAAGTGCAATTGTTTTGCATTTAAAAACACTTTTTGCAAACCTCAAAGGAGTCAGTGCCAGAGCTACTAACACTTGTGTACTTCTCCCGCAACATTACGCGGTGGTCCCTACTGTTCGCTCACCTCAATACGCTTGGCACCCTCAAACACTCGTATTCTTCCTCCGCAACTGGTCATATTGTACCCTAGTGTTCGCTCGTCGCAATCCGAAACTCGCAATATTTCGCCCCTACTGTTCGCTCTCCTCAATCCGCTTGGGACCCTTGCGTCCCTTACTGTTCGCTCTCCTCAATCCGCTTGGCACCTTCAAACACTTGTATCCTTCCTCCGCAGCTGGTCATATTGTGCCCTAGTGTTCGCTCGTCGCTATCCGCTTGCCCCGCAACTTGTAATATTGCGTCCCTACTGTTTCCTCTCCTCAATCCGCTTGGCACCCTCAAACACTTATATCATTACCCCGCAACTCGTCATATTGTATTTATTGACTGCCCCTGGTGTTTATTTTTCCAAATCCACTTAGCCCGCTGTCTGTGGGGTCAGTGGGTTTGTATCTACCATCACTGAATAGTGTGTAAAACATGAACAAAGAGCGTCAAAACAAACTTTACAAGAAGAACAAATGTAAGTCTTAGCTTAGGTAAACTTTTCATTCTTCCTTTCAGGAACATATTGAGGGGGATTCCGAGTGTCCCCCCCTTCCCTGGTATTCCGACGTCTCTGCGAAGTTAGTACGTAATTATACACGTATATTTTGTGTACGTTTAATGTCTATAACAACCCTCGACCTCCACCGAAAAATCCTGGAACACCTCCCCTTCGAAAATAAATTCTTGAAACCTATTCATGTTCACTTTCTCATGAACAAACACAAATTGCTACGACTACCTTTTAACGGCTGTACACAAATCATTTGCATCTCAATAAGCGGTTTCTGTAGTTGAAGAAACGGAGAGAATACACTCTATATCCTCTCTGTTTTCGGGAAATATCTATAACCTGAATTATTGTTATTCTCTAAAATCCATATTGTACGAGGGATAACAAGAAAATAAGTTCAGTGTGGAAATATTGTCGCTGCAGAGCTGTGGTCACGATGACACGCATGCGTACTGAGCTTGCTGATTATTAGGTAAAGCGCAGGACAGACGCCATATGTAGGCATTCGAATAGCGTTTATGCATCATGTTGTTCATTAAGAAAATCGAGAAGCCTGCCATGTGTGAAATGCGATATGTAATCCGAAGCGAGGAACATAAAATTTACTTAAATTCATCGTTAACGTTGTAAAGTGTACAGAAAATTCAATATGACTGCTTCAATGATCCGGAAGTGAGTGCGATTCTCTCATGAACATCCTCCTCCTCCAACTACATTTACCTGGGAACGATTCGATATTCTCTCTACGGCCTAGACTTAATGTCAAAAGTGATTTTCGAGTGTTCCTGCATCCGAAATCTTCCTTGTTTTCCACTGGAACGAAGTCAAAGAAGCCGTTTAGTCACGTGGTTTCCATCGCGCGCTATTATTCTACGAAGAAGGACTATAAAAAGTGGTGCCACGTTCTGACAAGAGCTTCAACTATGTGGAAAAGTAGAGTACGGCATATACATCAAGTAGCAATATAAATAGTTTACAAATATATTCTATGTTTTCTTAAGAATCCATTGAAACATACTTTGTGGATAACCCTTGCATATGGGCCTCGGCTGACTCACATGACAAAGGTCCCTGGGCAGGGCGAACCGATGGTGGCTGGTTGATGATGATTTTCAAAACACGGGACATGCAAAAAAATTTAAGTGGACTCCTAACCACTTCCATTCCCATCGGGTATCGAGCCCGGGGCCCCTTGATCACAAGGCACAAAAGTTACCACTCACCCACAGGAAACGGTTGACTCAGAGGGTGATCTAACGATAATGTTTCACAACTGTACTTTTTGAGAAAAAGGACCCGGTCATGTAGTTAACCTACGAACTAAAAAAAGAAAGCGGTCATGAAGAAAATGAGGAAATCACGTAGCTATTTTAACTTAACTGGGAAGATATAAATCAATTATTATTTTTGTGAAGTCGGTACAAAAAAACAGAAGAAAGAAGAAATCATGATTTTAAGTTTGAACACGAAGTGACCTGAGTTCAACGAATTTAAATATTCCAATACTGCTAACAAAGACTTACCAAAACAACTGTTTTATTTAATCAGCTCAAACTGCTTTAAGCAAAAGGATAGGCTTTCACTCAAAATTTATAATCATTACCTTAGTTTCAGTTTCTTCTATTTGTAGGAATCAGTAATAAAATATTCAGTTTGTATAACTGTAAAATGCACTATAGCCCTAAACTACATTTTGTTGAAAGGCAAAGCAGAGAAATGTCTGCACTCGCTACATGCTAGACTCTATACTGATACAGCAAACAGTAGTATAGTTGCACTGATGACTTGAAATGAAAAGTGTACACTAACCTTCTTAACAACAGACAAGTGAAAATAACTAAGTCGAAGCCTTAAAAATGTATAAAATATATATAAGTAAAAGAAAAAATATACATAATTTCTACTCCAATAGATTCTAGGCTTTAAAAAACTCAGTTCACAACGCTGGTGCATAAAGTGTTTACACACTAACTCAAAAGAACCGAATACTCAATCTACTTTTAGAGCAGAATTTTCAATTGAAAAGAGCGGTTTTCAACGAAACGCTCTCGCTTCGGATGGAAAATGTGATCTTTTTTAGATGGAATTCCAATGCTTTTGGATGTAATTTATTCTTCAAACTTGAAAGAGCGATTTCTTATCTTTTTTAGAGTGGTTCATAACGCATCATGATTATTAGTCACGTTTGTTCTTCGCCATTTGTTACCGAAAAGATTATCGAAAGACGAAGTCATACTGTGAAATTTATCGCGCTGCGTTTAGTTAAAAATGACAACAGAGAACCTGAAAACTTTTCTCAGTGACAAAAATATACCAGAAGACCTCAGGAAGTCAGGAGTAACATATATACGAGAAATCTTTTAACGTTGTTCTCAAGTGCTTGATGAGACAAAATAAACCATTTCGAAGGCGTATTCTGAGGGGATAACGCATTAGATAGTTGGTCCAAAGGTATCGGGTTCAAATCTCCCCGAGAATAAGTTATTTTTTAACTTTCTTTTTTATTTATAAGAACATTATTTTCCTTCTTACTGCTTATGAATACATGCTTCTTCTTGCATGTTTTTACATTTTCAATATTTTATTGCGTCGTTTTCGTGTTCAAAAGATGAAAAAAACTTTATCTGAATAGATGAAAATTCACGAAAAGAAATGATGCCTACGTTCGCATGAACTACCACAGATTTCATATTTTTTTTCGAGCGGAAAATGTTCATCTTTTCTCCGATTAAAATTCACTCTAAAAGATGAAATATTCCGCTTAAATCGAGCGGAATTCCACTGTTTGACTTTAGCGTGTACTCATGACTTTCAAAGTAAAATAGGGCTGTGCGACTTCGCGATATATCGATCTAAATATCAAAACAAAAAAACTGAAATATTAAGTATTCTAAACGAATTCTTGTTTTCAAACAAACGCAATTTGTGTTCTTCTCTCAGGATCGTGCACCACCTTTCGCAACCATAAAGTATTACAGGCAGAATTATCGTTCTGTATAATCTATTACAATTTTCTCGATATCAGTCGCGAGATTATAAGCTTCTCGACTAAACAGAAACATGTGTTGCCTGATGCTAAGCGACTTTTTATTTCTCTCGTGACCTCGTTCCGGCTTGTTAAATATGTTCCTTAAATATTTAACCTTGTTTACTTTTTCTCTGATCTCATTTTTAATTGTTACATTTCTAGACAAGGTATCACATAGTTTGAATCCGCTGCGAATCTCGAAACTATCTATCACATACAAATTGTATTATTACGGCGTCACTGTTACCTCTCCCCAATAACACAAGTTATTTTTTCGTTTTATCGGAATTCCAAATCTGGCCAGGATATTATATAGTTGTTGTTTTTTTTTTCGTTTTGATGGAATCATATACTTTCTTAAAATAAATGAATAAACGGTGTACTGACATGTTGCATTATTCTTTTCTAATATTTGTCTCATTACTTGTTCAAACTAGATACTTCTAAATCCACATTGGGAGGAAGAAATAAATAAAAACATCACTGCCGGAATGTGATCGTCTTGCGACAGATTGGCTCTGAATTGCAATGCTACCTTCGGATCAGTCATTTCACACGCTTCAGTATTAATGCCTATACAACACTCTCTCAGCAAATTAAACATTACCAATCAATAAACATTGCACTTCGCAATTCGAATAACACGTCAGTAATTATTCTTGGGTCAGTTAACAAGGTTAGCCAAAACAGAAGAAGGTCTTTACTAATTACTTCATAAAATAATTTATTTAACCACAATGTCGAGAAGCAAAACATTTTCATTTAAAAGGGGTAAAAGTATCCCCTGTCCAATGCGCACACAATATTCTCGACCAACGGCATAAGGTAAGGTGGGATGGTCAGTGCCATGCTCGACCGCCTTTACCTCCCAAAGTGACCAAAAATACATGGATACTCTGGTACTCATTACTCAACACACGTTATTTCTAGAATTCTCACGTGAAAACCTATTTTCTCATTCCTCTGGGGGTTCTCCTACTTCTCCAAAGATAAACAATGAGAATAAGGTAACTGCTTTATGGCAAAGTTAATATCAAGCCTTGCTAATCTTCGACGTGAAATTCCATCGTTGCCATAACAACGGATGTCTTAAATATGGTAAATATATACAGCTTAATGTGGATTCAATGTGTCTCCGCAGGGAATCGAACTCAGGACGTTGATTACAAGGAGACAGCAGAAACCACTCGATGGCAGGGGAATACTGAAAGTAATAGTGCTGGAATTCTTCCGGATTCCTTAAAATTCCTCTTACGTGTCATTCCAAGCTTACAGTTACCATACACTACCTGAGTGGTAGATTTATTCCTTATTTAACATTTCGTCTCATAACACACATACCTAGATGTTTTCTTTAGACACAGAGCATGGCGATTTCCTGATAATGGAGGAAATGTGACGTCAGATTTAGTCGAATGGCAAAGTCTTACAAAAGCATGGAAATCAAAATATCATATTTGGTTTCGCAACATCCACACTACGTGTTGGAGATGAAATTTATAGAATACATAAATATAAGTACGTGTAGCAGTCATGATATATATATATATAAATCACAGCCATATTCAATCCACTAGTGGATGAGTGAGACCTCTCCCCAAAGGAAGGCTTCTCTCCCTGTTATATATTTATAGGCATGTAAAAATACATTTCCGGAAATAGGCACTTTTAATGCACTGACATTGCATTATTGTTTGAAAAACGAAAAGAGACTGCGTCAGATAGTACTTACGTTATGTAGACCTTGAAGTTCATTACTGGTCTTCCACGAACATTGTTTAATTGTTTTCTCTAACTTACCTGGAACGAAAAAAATCAGGCATATTAGCAGCTTTTCAAGGACTCATACATTGGTTCAAATCTATACACATACTTCTTGGCAATGACATGTTCGTCCAAATCTCTGTTCAAGGAGAATTATACCATTATATACTACTGATACTTGAATGGTTTCTGTACCATTAATAGAAACAGCATCTACTACTACTGTACTATTATTATTTATTTTAGAGTTTTTTTCTGGATTCGTGAACGAAATTCGTTACTTCTTACAAGGTAACTATCAAGTATCATTAGGTTATTATCAGTGAACATTAAGTATATATCGAATCTTACGCTAAAATTCTGCTCACAAATTGGACATACTGGAAATTATTGCACTGTGGAGTGCTGAGGTGTGGTGTTTCAGAATGAAACAGTGGAGAGTTGTGGCAAAGATGTTCGTCAAACTCACTCACCCCACACACCCTCACGTTCAACTTTGCCCTCGCCCTCACGTCTTCGCTCTGCCCTCACCCCCCACCCTACACGTCTTCACGTACCAACTTTGCCCTTACCCTCAAACGGTGAGGGTGAGGTTATCCCTCATAAGATTGAACACCTATGAGTTGAGCTACAGTGTGTTTGAAAATAAGATTTTGAGAAAGATATACGGGCCGAAACGGGACGAGACGACTGAAGAGTGGAGGAGACTGCATAATGAAGAACTCCACGGACGGTACGATTCACCAGATGTAAAAGTAATGAAATCGCGACGTCTAAGGTGGGCAGGCCATGTAGCTCGGATGGGGGGAAAACGAAGATTATATTCTGTCCTGTTGGGAAGGCCGGATGGAAGGAGGCTATCGGGAAGACCGAGACGTCGTTGGGAGGACAATATTAGAAGAGATCTTCGAGAAGTAGGTGTTCGTGATGAAAACTGGCTTGATGTTGCCCAGGATAGAATCCAATGGAGAACATTTGTTACTGTGGCGATGAACTAGCGAGTTTCATAAGCCATAGAGTTAGTTTGATTATTTTATTAGAAACTGAGTGGAGAAAATTCAATGTGGAGTCGCTATAAATCAGTATATTTTCCTATAAGCAATTTATGCTACAAAAAGTGCACATTAATCTTGGAATAGACTGAAGTTTTTCTTCTTTATATAAGTGCCGAAGGTCAAATGTTCACGAATGTGTTATATATTTTCGCATTACATCAAGCAAATACTTAGAAAGATGTTTATGAGAACTTTTCAAGGTAGTTTCCTTTCCACTCACTTTATACTTCGAATGAGATATTTAGGCTCAATTCCAGATTAGGGTAACCAAGGCCCTTATACTCGGACATTTTGATTCAATTGCATCTTTTATTCATTCATTCTCATACTTGTTCGTCTTTTTTTTTTTTCCTGTCGATTCCTTAGTTTAGGTTAGATTAGGTAAGTTTAGGTTAATGCGGGCTTAACCTAAACAAGATTTGTTCTAGTTTTTATTTTTTTCTTCGACAGGCTTCACACGTCTATCACATTTACTACACAATAAAATTAACTGGACGCCTCTACAACCTAGTGGTTAGACAGACAGACTAATCATCGTGAGATCCTAAGTTCAAGTTCGAATTATGCCTTGACATTAACACAGAAAAAAAAAAAGGACAGGCGCCGGGACTGGGACTGGAAACCGGATCTCCAGTTGCGGGTTGGGTATGCTGTCCATTACACCACCACAGCACGTCCAATATTCTGTGTATTTAGAATGTTCCTCTCGCCTTGAGATTCCCTCAGCCCTTCATTACTGGTTACAAACCACATGCATTCCAGTACAGGTAGAGATTTTAGTTCAGGAATGTTCTGCAATCGTGAAGTGCGAAAGAACAGATGTTACTGCCTTTTCCACAAATAAACAAGTGTATGGTAAATATTATAATTTCAACAGAAACTATACACTAGGCTATTAATTGTAAAAAAAAAAAGTAATAACATATATTATATCCAGTTTAATAAGCTCTTATAGATAAAATTGTATTCGATATCCTGTATTAACGGATTTTGTATATTGCATCTGCCATTGTTAAAAAAATAATAATACCAATCACCGACAATATTATACAAAAGGTCAAGAAGCCAGAATATGTTCAATTTCGAAATTAAATATAATCAATTGTGTAAAAAACATATAAATCTGGCTCTTGAAGAAAATAAAAAAAATCTTCCTTGAAACATGTATATAAACCTGTGAGATGTATAGGCAACACTGATATCATAAAGTGTATTTAAATAATAATTTTAGACACACACGCGAAAAAAAAAATATGCATAACTTCATTTCTTTCCTATCCCACATAGCAGAGTACGTACCTGGGACGTCCCATTTAGATCCCATTACCGTCAGAATGGTCCTGCTCCCATAGCGATGTCCTAAGGACGTCCGTGGGATAACTCTGTGGCCAATACAAACAGTTTATCCCGTATGGATGTCCCCTGGATGTCCCCCGGAAAGCCGTGCGGGATTACCTACCTGGAATTTCTATAAATTCAATCGACCTTACTATTGTTATTATTTAATTAATTATAACTATACGAAGGATATGCCTTCGTATAGTCATATGAAGGATTAATTATAACTATACGTCCCATGGATGTAAACGGGACTTAAACAGGACGTCCTACGGGCGTCCCGATATCCTGCCAGGAGATCCGTCAGATATCCCTGGGACGTCATTTTGCTATGTGGGATATTATTTGCAAAGTTCTCGTCAGTGGGTGTGTGTCGACAAATCCTCTGGTTAACTGTTCATTGGTCGAACAGAGAAAGCAAAGCAAAGCCTCAATGGAGAAAACAGTTGGTTGTAATAATGAGCTCCGAAAATCACGACGAGTAAATTTGGAATACGTGGGTTCATTCCAACCGGCGAAATAATCTATAAAACGTGCTCCTAGTCTCGCAAGCGACCTTAATCGAGAGAACAGGATTGATGGCAATGCAAAGGAATCCTACCATTCACTTGCATCGTCTTCTCTCCTCTTTCTTCCGATCGCTTCTAACAAACATCTGGCTGCGATGCCGCTTCCGTAGTAAATTCGTCTCACGGTCAACAAAATAAAATAGAACATTTATAGCCAAAAAGTACAATTGACGTTAGACTTTTTAACAACAATATAACACTGTAATTGAGGAATCCAGAAGCAAAAGAATACAAGTGACATTGATGAATAACAAAATGCTCGAGCTAATCTTTTACATATAGGGTAAAACACTGATGGAGTTTAAAACTTTTATACTCTTGAAAAAATATTACAGATCCTTGTACACAGAGTGCCATACAGCAAATACATATTAAAGCCCTTTCCATGGATTTCACTTAAGATAGACGTACCCGTAAATTACAACACGAAGTTTCTCTTAGATTTCTGTCTAAAACTGATCTTTGTTACAGTGCAAGACATGGCACAGATAGTGGATTGAAAATAATTGGCATGTCATGCAGATGAAAGTGTTAATACACAGACCTCGTGGTAGCTTCGAAAGGGAACGGATTTTTCGGTAACAGGTCTCGTAAGAATTATCAACACATAATCTTTCCTTACCCTAAACCAAAATATATGAGACACAATACGGTCAGATTTTGTATAAAGAAATCTTGGACCTCAATGTGTCCCATGTGCAAAATACGACCATTTTGTGCCACTCGGATTATATAATTATAAAAGATTACATCGAAGATTTATTCATCAATGTCATTTGCATTTCTTGACTTCTGGAGGTGACAATGTTATTTTAAGATCAATTTCAAACCACTGGGTTCAATGGAGAACACCAGGATTCTGACACCAAGCAAACTAAAGCTGAGAACTGAGAGGAACGAATATCCCATTTAGATCAGCAATGTGCATTGAATGTCTCCTAATATTTTGAATTAAAGAAGGATATTTCTAGCATATTTCTAACTGTGTGTAAAAATAATGTAGAATTTTCGGACTATCCCGAGCGAGCACGTAGCTTCTAAGGTCAGTCCCGTTTTGTCCACTATTGACGTGATATTCGAACGAGCTTGAATCTGAGGTATGTGGATGCACAGAACAACATGCGATGCGATGTGTTTCTATGCACTGCATCTGCTTCAATCGTAGCTGAATTAAAAGAATTCGCCTCATGCCCGGCTACTAGTTTCTTTATACAGGGAATGTGAATGGCTACGGGGGCTGTAGCAGAAAACATTATAGTGTACACAAGTACGAACCTGTGTAACCGATGTTAAATACGGCAAGGAGAACAATTTCTTGATCTAGTTTCACTTCGATTAAAAATTCTGTCCCTACAGATGATTAGGAAACGTAATTTCTTTTTCCGAACTATGCATAAATCACCCACACAGAGAAAAGTCATTGTTTGTGGTTAAGATAAAAAACAAAAAGTTCAAATAGGGCCGAAACAAAGTTTTATTTGTTTTAAACAAAGGTTTGTTTAAACGAATCTGTTTGGTACCAGTAAAAAAAAAAAAAAAAAAAAAACACGATGGTACTGAGAAGACTTGAACACGGGTTAACTAGTTGGCAGTTCGACGCCTTACCTACTGGCCCACAACTCCGAAGTTCAGCTCATATAGGAAAACTTTTTGAACTTAAAAATTTCCAACGTCGTAACTGTAAATACAATATTACTGTACTACAAGGCCTACTGAACGTTTAACAATATTCAATATCACATTAAAGCGTTTCTTCGTATGCTACGTCAATTACCAGGTAACAAATACGTTTTAAAAGTCAGAATCGGTTTTATTTACTAACATTCTTGTTTGTTTCATTACACAAACCAAATCTGTTTCAAACTCATTTATTTCAATGTCACCCATTCGTTTGTGACAAGCACATGAAATATTAAGACATAATCAAGATTTTATTTAACCACGAGAAAATACTCCAGAATTGTTAAGCTGATATTCTAAATTCTGTAATTGAAAAGCAATAATATTCCATTTTGTAATGTTAATATAACTATTAAAGTTTCAAGCTTGGCTTTTCTATACTTACAACGAAACAGGTAGTCAAGAAATGTGGTGCCGTAGTGATGTAGGTAGCGTGTCAGACACTGGGACTTCAGTTCTATTCCTGCTCGGTATTGTTTTTTTCTTTCAGTGTTTACAATTTAATTCGTCTAAACAAACTTTGAGAGAAAACAAAGTTTTGTTTGGGCCCTATTCTAACTTTCTTTTTTGTAATCACAAACAAACAGTTTTTTTTTTTTCTGTGCACTTACAGACCCTTTTTTAAATACACTTTTTCGTAATAGCAGTTGTCTGAACTGGAACATCCGCGTAAATCAATATATAAAAGAATGCACTGCCCTTTAAACAAGATAATTTTTAAAACATGAACCCCATCTACTAACCGGACGATTTGTGCGCAATTAATAAAATGTCCTTTTCCTAATGATATCTGAGAGACAGAACCAGGGACGTATTTAGGAGGTGGATCCAGAGGCTCCGGACCCCCCTTCCCAAAGCCAGAGTTACGGGCAAAAACTGTATAACTTTAGGCGTAATTATCTGTATTTAATATACATTTCATGCCCAGATACAGGTTAGAGCCCCCCCGGAAGCCCATGGACCCCTCCCAAAATCAATTTCTGGATACGTGCCTGGACAGAACTTTTAAGCCAAGTGAAAGTAACTAAAGAATGTCTCCACCCAGGATGTACCCTTACATAGAATATCATAAATTAATTACACTATCATTTTACGTTTTGTTATCTAATATGAACCACAAACGGGATTCGAACCCAGAACTTGATAAACACTACAGAGCGCGTGAAATTAAACGCATAAGTAACTATTTTACTAGCATTTTCTTTCAAAGGCATCACCAAATGGAAGCAATGAGTTTCAAGATCAAACCACATTCATAGTAGAGTCAGGATGTTCGGGAGCGTCGCTCCTAAAATACGTTGAAACTTGCTGAGTGAGATGTTCTGTGATGTGTTGATTGCAACATCAAGCTTTTTTCTATATCCCTCTTATGCTACTATTACACCCCCACATACACTCTCTTGTCTTGTATTCGAGTTACTTCGTGTGTGTGTGTGGTGCATGTGAGAAGGGCATCTGCTGTTGGGAAGATTCTGTGTTATCTGTCTGCACATTCTGCATGACATCACCATCACCTCAAGAAAGAATGCTAATGTTGTGATTGAAGGAACCCTTGTTCTATCATATCGTTAGAAGAACACTTGACCCACCATTGCATGCATCCTTCTCCATTTTAGCTCGCACAAAGTTCCCAACTGTTTTGTTCAAACGGAGCACAAGCCGAGCCGAGACAAGAAATCTTAAAAATCAATAAACACACGTCATGACACATAACAGGGCATTTTAGAAATGGCAAGATAAAACTAATGTGTTCATTATGCTCTAAATCTTTTGTTTTTTCCCGCCACAAGTGCTCCAAGAGAAGTAGTCCCGGAAAGTCATAAACAGAGACAGTTATGCGAGGAAAATTTGAAGAAAATATGAAATCAAAGATAAGCAAATATTAAAAAATATACTAAGTAATTAAAAACGTCTAGTTCGGTATCTAAAATGCATAGTAGACAATTAAAATGTCTTCATCAATTATGCAATAAGAAATCCCAAGCGTCATTTTTATCGTGAGATTTATATTGCAAATTGCTTGTGAAAACCTAAAGTATATTACGCTAAAACAATCTATAGCTTTTACCTGGAACGTACTACCTCAAGAAGACAATACAATCCTATCCACAATTGAGTACATTATCGGAAGACGGGCACATAGACCTATGTGCCCTTTTTCAGGCAATCGCTTTAAACGACCCGCCGTGTTTGTTTCTACATGTCCTGGAAATTTCAAGTCAATATCTCTATTCATTAGCTTGGTAGAAAGAAATATGTAGAAAAGTTTCCGCAAGTGTAAACTGTCGACTTGCTTTCGGAACCTGCTGGCGGACAAAAACCTCAACTCGATAATGATCAAGTTCTGTTCATGGTTCAGCAATGTGTTTTATGTAGAACTTCTTCACATGCTTTCCGTCAGAGGTCAATCATTTATTTACAGAAAGATTGGTCTAGTCAGATCACACATAAAAGCAAGTAAATTAGCCCGTCACCGGCAAAAATACATTCTTTTCGATTCAAAGTGAATGGAAGAAATTAGTGCCATAGCTAGAACGGTGTTTAAAATGTTTTTGGGGTGTCCACTTTCAATCCAAGATGGCGACATTTTCAAAATGTTGCAATATTTTCCTAAACTACTCTTGATAATACACCTTTATGCCAAATTTCGTATCTCTAGCTCAAAACGGGGTTGAAAATGATTTGGGCGACCATTTTGAATCCAAGATGGTGACTTTTTAAAAATGTAATATTTTTCCTAAACTACTTTTGATAATACACTTTTATGCCAAATTTCGTATCTCTAGCTCAAACGGTGTTGAAAATCAATTTTGGGGGTCCGCCATTTTGGATCCAAGATGGCTTCTTTGGAGACATTTTGTAATATTTTCGTAACTTAGTGATAATGATGTACGTCTTACCAAATTTCGTTTTTCTAGCTCCAGCCGTTTAGGCTGTGTACTGGCTTCCTAAAACCTTGGTATTTTTAGGTTCGACTAGTTCTTGCAAATTGATTTTTTTTTTCTTCAGTTTCATGAACGAAGAGATTAGGAAGAAATATTTGCAAAGGCAATTTAACAAAGCTATTGTTATTGTCAATGTTCTTTTGCATTAAACACTGTGCTTAGAATTGTTTGTGCTTTCCTTCTTCAACCTAACCACCATGAAATCTTTGATTGCCGGAAGAAGGGTACATAACATTCGTACACAATTTTCCATATATTTTCATGCAAACTTTGAATTCCATCAGCTAAGTTAACAGTTTTCAAACCTGATTCTATGATATTTATATTGGTGTCATCGCCATAACTTCAAAAACTTCTTGCTAACATTGAACCTAAATCTTTACCAGCTGTTTACCGAAAATGTGTTTTTGATCCTTCTTCCGGCAATGTCCTCAATTGAATTCTATTTCTCCTGTTTTAAGAAATGTCTTCTAGCGGAAAAGTAAGAATTTGAAGTTGTTTCCGAATTGCAGCATCGAATATTCCCATTTTTGACTGGAAAATTTTCTGATGCGGTTTGTCCGTAAAATAATGTATGGTGGTGTTGCAAACAATCTTAGCATTGTAAGGAAACACAATAAAAGCTACTCAGGCATTAAACTGAGACGACAGCGGAAGTGCCATGAAACAAAATTCAAATAAATTTGAAGTTTGACAAGCTTCGTCACATAACTGCTTGTTTCAACAAGCTTAATAAACTAGTAATAATGTTGTTCAAACAAGCTACTTATGCTGTTCCGTCAACTTTGTTTCATGCTTGATTATTAAGTTCAACATGTGATAAGGTAAAAGAAAGTGATTTGACAACC